>JACYXV010000277.1:0-17637 GCA_016859225.1 Thielaviopsis cerberus | reverse complement strand
TTTTTTTTTTTTTAATCAAGTTTATTAAGGTCCTTATGGCAAACAAAGTTACATACAAATAAAAATGGGTATAAAAATGAAGCGTACATGAAGAGAACAAAAACCTCAAAAAAAAGTGGCTGCTGTGTTTACCTCGAAATTCCGCCGTCTTTATCCCTCGTTCTCTATTACAAAGCATAATGGCCTGACTTAAACCACCCTCCCATTGTACAAACACGGGAACAGGCCGATGGGCTTGAGTGAACAAGTTATCTCATTTTCCGTTTGGACAGCCTCCGCACATGAGCGTTGGTGGCTTGCCTCACAAATCACAGGCGTGAATTTCCACTATAGTGTCTTCTTACAAGCCGATGGGTCGGCGCATGAAATGGGCGTCTTGGCAGTCAAGGTCTAGCAAAAAGCTATCTGTTATCTTGTCTATCTACGTACTCGTTTTTTTTTCCAAGGTGTCGATGCTATCAAGTGCAGTGGCTGGCTGTCTCTATGCAGCTGCCGGAGCTTGATTGCCGTCAACAAGGCGAATAAAGAACCAAGAGCTTCAGACTTAATTTGTACACTCGGTGGAGTTATCTTTGTGCCAACAGCTTTTGGTCAGTCCAATAACCCTAGATGAACATGGCTCCAAAACTACGTTCCGTGTGAGTAGGTCGGGATCGACGGGCCTGGCTTGATAGTGGGAGAAGGTAATCAGAATAGTTTGAAACAAAGCATTGCTCTTTCATCTGATCCTTGGCAAAGTCCTGGCATTCATAGTTTGCCTCACTTGTTTTGTGTTTTTTGAAAAAGAAAAAAAAGGTGTAATCCTGGTAGAGGAGTGACTCTTAACCCTACATGTTGATATCAAAATTGCGTAGTATGTTGAGGCAAATTCTTAGGGTTTACAAACACCAATGATGCAAGGATAGCCGGATGAGCGCGCCATATAACATTCGCCAATGCCGACTGACTCAGGCATTAGGGCGTAAAAGATTGACGGAGCAACAAGGCCAACACAAATAATGCCCAGTAGACATACACGAGCCCAGCCATTTCTATTGCCATCTTGTTCTATTCTTTTGTGGCGTTTTTTTTGGCTGCATATGTTGCTCACGTAGTACCGGTACTTTGTGTGCTAGGACAGTTTTCTGAACATAGCGAGCAGCACAAATGCGTGCTATGTACGGCTAGGGATAGACACGGCTTAAATGGTGTGTTTCTTAGCAATTGGAGTCTTGCGGTATAGAAAAAGCATGCATGTATATATGCAGGAGAAAAGTGTTGGGGGACTTGTGCAGACAGACAAAAAGGCAGAACTAAAGTGAGAGAGAGACGGGCAGACAGAGGCAGGACGGCTGGGTAGGGTGGTTCCACTATCGAAAGAATCCGTCCTTGTTGTCAACTGACTCGTTTTTGTTCCATGTCTTCAGTTTCTACTTGTTTTTAGCCTTTACGCTACTGATTTAACTGGGTTTGACCAGTTGTCTATAAAGGAAGTCCTGGTGAAGTGATGAACAGTATGTTTTGAAAACACGACATTACCCAAAGTGGAAGATTCGCATGACTGCCCACTTTTTTCAATTCCTTTCTATAGCCAGCGCTTCGTCCCTACATTTCCTTTTAGCCTCGTCCTTTTATATAAACATGCAGCGAATAAAAAAACGGTCAATTTAATTCTCAATGTCTTCCAACGTCGCACATGAACATGCCACAGTTTGACACGGAAATCGGCATGCATACTGACAGACAAAGTACAAAATAGGGCGAAGTGGCTTGCTCAGTTAGCAACAGGCCTATAAAACACAAGCGACTGATATTGATGTTGATGTGCTGATGACCTTGACTCACTTTACTCTCCGGCACGGTACAGCCTGAGCCCCGAACAACTAGCAGCTATGTAAAACGCGACACGCCGATATACTACGAGAACAAAAGAAACTAGAAAAAAAAAGATAAGAAAGACGCAGTGGCTCTGTTCAACCCAAAACAGCAACAGATGTGTCTGGTGCCGCCGAGGCTACAGTACGCACCCGCACTGTCGCTGGCCCAGGAGTACAACTTCTCCGTGGGCTAAATAGTTCTGTGACCCGGCCGAGTGGCTCTACAGCCACAGCCCTTGTGGTTGGTATATGCTACATTGATAGACATACTGTGTCTATTTAATTAGCGGATACGCTGATACCAACTTGAATAAATGGCTTTTGTCAGCTCGTCAGCGTCAAATAAAAGAAACCCGAGAAGAGGATAGCAAGCGAGAGATGCATAGGGGTACTGAATAAAAAGAAAAAAAAAATCACACACGGCAAGACATGAATAATGCCATCAGGGTTAAGCGGGCGGTAGGACAGATAATAGGTTGTATCAAAGCCTGACTCAGGTTTACACCAAGCGTATAAATTCACAGACTGACTCGTGCAATTCGATTTGATTCGATTTGGCTTGGGCTGATTCTCCCCCGACAATACACTGGTTACACATCATTATTTTAGGCCGTGATAGTCTCTATTGTATCATTTTGATGCTTCAAGAGGGAGGCGGCTGTCTTGGAAGTTGGGCTGCAAACGATGTATAGCCTGCCAACAGACCCAATGCAAAGGAAACATCTCGTTGTTGGACAGTCATATAAGGCTTTGTGCCGTTATAATAATACACATGCATGCTTGGTCCGACCATGGGGAATGTACTTTTACCATGGACGCAACCTCTCTTGTTGGACAATAGACAGACTTCTCCATGTATAATACCACCCCAGATTTCTACTACATGGACCGCCAACGACTCATGCTTGGTGATTTGTGCCTTGGATTTCCTGTTTCTGTCTGTATTGCACACACTTGCGTTTTGGGCTGGCCCGCCTCGGTATATTCCTTGCTTCAGCTACAGGTCACGCCCACTCATGACGACCTGTGACGCTATGGAACTTTGTATTTTTGTCTCGAGCGTGGTGGATTGAGATGAGCTTGTGCGACAAGTGTTTTGTTTAGCATATACACTATTTACAACGTATGCACGTATGGAGCATGCTAAACAAGGCAACCTGACAGGTCCCAAATATAAAAGGTATGACTAGTAGTCTGACGGCGACAACGTCATAGAGCAGCCTGTATGGTGTCTATTGTAAAACTTGGTTTTCCCAGAATATTTACTTATCAGATCCCAGCTCAGGCAAAGGTGAAGGGAGCTAATGTTACGCAGCGCTGGCCAGCACAAGAAGGTGGCCACGATACATGTAATTGATACGGACAATGGTGTTGGCCAAGGGGCTTGTGATAACGCAAGTGCGATGCATAAACGAAATGAGCGATTGAACGCCAGCATGCCAAATTCAGTCATGCAAGACTCGCAAGCAGTGGACACTTAGGGCTCAGAATGCGTAGGACTAAAAGGCTTGGCCTAAGACAAGGAAGAACGCATGATGTGAGCTGTTTAAGGGGACATGTTAGAAATCGCGCAGCTGTAGACATGTGAAAAAAGGCAAGGCGATGACAGGTTGAGCACGTAAACGTAGACGAGATTCCCTGACATCCACTGGTTTGCTTGGTGTAGCGCGGCGTCGACATGGCTATGCCCGTGTTTAATCATAGGTTTCCTGTTTTGTTGAAAGAAGGTGAAGCTTGGGTTGAACGACGAACGGCATGCATGGAGGCCCGAGCTTGAGTAGTGGTAGCAAGTGCATTACGAGTATAGTATGAATGTATGCTTAAAGATGCAATAGCAGACAAAGCACACTCGTAGCAACTCATCGATGACGCCATTGTGGTTAATAAAAAAACGAACGAGTCAAGTACGTTGTAATAGAGGAACAAGACGAGGAAGATGCGAATGAGAGTGAGGAAATATGACAAGAATGAGAGAAGAGAAAAATATAGAAAAAATGACATTCATGGCACGGAGGATTTGACTGCTATTGGCTAGGTTGGCTACTCATTATTTGGCGTCAGCCAGTAGAATGACGAGTTTTGAAAATACAGGAATTGGCAGCAGAAGAATGAATGAAAAAGTTGGGCAGCTTGTTTATTAATCAGTGTTCTCTTTTTTTTTTTTTTTTTTTTTTTTTATCTCACATTATTTTCTAGATACTCCTGCACACACACCCTTGGCAGGCACTGGATAATCCGACACCGGGCTAGCTAGCCAGTCAGCTAGCTAGGGCTAGGTAGCCAGGCGGCGGAGCTTTATTCTCTCGCTAGTGCAGCCTTAGAGCTTTATCTAGGGCCAGCCCACCAGCATCCAGCATCCGGTATTATCGAAATCTTTTCTGTGAAGCTTGAACTGGGCTGGACTGGGCTGGACTCCGCATGACGTAGAGACCTAAGCTAAGCTAAGCTGTCCTGCACTACACACTGTGAGGACGTCCAGGGCGAATTCCTGTAAAGACCACTTGTGTCCAGTAGCGCAGTGCAATACAGGGAGAAAGAACACCATCGCTACAGCACACCCAAGCACGTCTGTAGAGAAACACCATCGCTACCCAGTAAAAACCAACATATTAAGTGTCCAGCGCACTCTGTGTTGTGCGTTGCCGAGACGCCCACCCTTCAAAAACAACAGAGTTTATGGCGCCGTTGTCATGTTTTTGATTTGCATGACATGGCATGCGCCTTGTTTTGAGTTCTGCACTGCTGCCGCGGATTTCCCTGCACCATGAATCAAGGTGGCGCTGGCCCCCGAGCCAATAGCAGCGTTGAAAGGCAAATGAGAACATCACATCGCCGGTCCAAAGCATAGGCGCCATAGTATCTGCGCAAGATACACGGAAAGGGTGCATACAGTGAAAGATTGGAGGATAAAAACGGTAGACTTTCTATGTTCCTTACGTTTCGACGGCACAGCTAATCTGATTACGAAATATAAATGTGGGGCGCTCAAAGAGAGGGCTGTGCTGAATTTTCCTCAATACAGGAGGAAAACACCAATAGAGCAACAAAAGGAACTTCTGCTGCGATAAGGATTGCTAAACGACAGAGTGCACAGGCAGCCTCGTTGCAAAAGGAGGCCTATCAGTGCCGCGTTTACAGTTTTACAAGGGAGCCAGCCTTTGAATAGAGCTAGGCTGCAAAGTTACAGAACGACACTATGTGTTACTCAAGGCGCCAAACTCGTACTCCTCGCCTCACCACACATTTCTTCTCTGGCTTTGGTGCCATCTATATCTATGCAGCATCTGCCTAACCAAGCTTCTACGTAAACATGTCTCTGCAATAATTAAACCACTGCCTTGATGCTAGCCCTATTGTTTGACTTAGAGAACCAACCTTGAGTTTGCGTTGCATCAACCAGGTCCCAAAAGACTGGCTTTGTGCTTGCTGTGTCGTTGACATGAACATCAGTTACAGCTGGAATTCCCTATCACAACGTCTTGGATCGGACCTAAGTTGCAATTTTATCACATCTTATATCCGACAACAGGCTTACAGTCTGTAAAACACCCATACTTGGTCATGCTGATACAACAAGCCTCTGACGGCTAATTTCCGCATAAATGATATCCTAACGTTGCCAGACCTGCTTGAGCACAGGGAGCATCGCCCCCAAGGGCCAAGTACGAGTCAGTCGGCCTTAGCCCAGCCGTGCCGCAGCAGTCGCTTCCCTAGAAAACAATCTGTTTATTATTACCCATAAACCTGGTCACACTACACCGTTTTCTCGAACTGAATAGTAATCAGGAGCTGGCTTCCCACGACAGGGTTGCAAGCATTGAGCATACTAGAGTGCGGGGCCTATTGGATGCTATATTGTTTGTTAAACCCGCACTGCATCAGGCTGCAGAATCTGGCAGATCACTGTGTGGGTGAAGTGTTTTTTGACGGCGACTTATCAAGTCCCCGCAAGAATAAAGTCCAGGAACGCTGCCAAGAACGGCTGGCGGTGATTCCATTTAGAACTTTGGACCTGGAGAAAACACGACCAAGTACAAATCGAGTAAACCTTCTTTTTGCAATCATGTCAAGTTTTGTGGATTAGAATATTCACAAGATTCTTACAAGTGCGGGTAGTGGGCCACTCATCAACTCAAGCGAGATATGTACATGCTTTTCTTTGTCAGCACCAAGCAAGCACATTATGTGTGAAGGGATCTTGAGTATCTGTGCCGTTGGCAGTTCGTTCTTTCCAAAAGAGAAATATGCATAGGCGGTGAACAATAATCACTGTGAATGAGGCAACAGGACTCGGAAGATGCCAAGCAGGCATGGACATGCAATAGAGCTACTTCGGTCTTCACGTAAGCGGAGTGCCCCGAGAAAAAAAAAAAAACAAAAAGGAAAAGGAAAAAGCGCGTGCAACGTTTCCTACGTCATACGCCGTATTATGCGGCTACTTGTGATTAGAGACCCGTTCATCACAAGCCCACAATATACGGTCGCGAAAGTCGCCACCGCGCCACCGAGAAGAAGCCACCCAACAAGACCAAACAAGACCACCTTTACCGCCATCCTCCCCCAAAACGGGACGAGACAGCATGCATGCATGACTACGTCTCTAGTTGTATGCTATTAGACGCAAAGGAGACGGCTGGAACGAAGACGCGTCACCCAAATAAAGTGTAGCGTTGGGTTACTGGCTGCTACATCCTAAGCAAATAAGGCCCGATGCTGTACAGCTCCGATGGACGGCATGTACAACGGCAAAGATGAACAAACAAAGTGCCCACCGTTCGGAGCATCGCGCTTTTCACCGACCTTTGCGAAAGAATGCATTGGTTTATTCTTTTTATATACTGATTGATTACAACAAAGCTACCAGGGCTGCTTACTAGTCTTTTTGTCAAAGACTGCCACGACGTCCTTCCTTGGGAAACGAGGGGCCCCACGTCAATCCGCAATCCCATCCATGCAACATGGTGGTCAAGTTTGGACGTTTCGGGCGAAACGAACAACAATTGATGTTTGTTTGGGGGGATTATCGTTATTGTGTGGTCGGAGAAAGAAAAAAAAAAAAAGGGTGACCTGTGCGTGATTGGCTGAACAGGGGTACTGATTCACGTCCTTATCATGCCCTAGTCAAAGTAGGTTAAAGTGGGGAAGGCAGAAATAATCAATGATAAACTTCGGCAGGGAAGGAGACGAAAATACAGCGAGACAGCACCGAGCTTGCGAGACAGACACGGCAGGCGGCAGACGACAAGAGAAAGAGTGGACGGGGTAAGAAAGTGCACAACAGGAAACAGGGCTACCTTTAGCGGATGTCTCTAGAAGGATAGGAACCCAACTAACGAAGCCTTTCAGCCAAGACCCGCTCTTTTAGACAATTTTTTTTTTCATTTCGGATCACTATCGTCTATATGAATAATTATTTTCTTGTAACGCCGGCCGACCGCAGCGACCATTGCTCTTCTTCACACCCCTTCTCTTTTTGCTATCAAGACAAGACGCGAATGGGAAGGTGTCTTGTTTTCCAACTATTCGTCAGCCCCATCCCCGTTTGGCGCCGCAAGCTTTATGTAGTGTTGCTCAAAAAAGAAGAGGGCATTGAAAGGGGGAAGCTCCAGCCGACTGGTGCGTCATAGGGAGGGAGGTAGAGCAAAACACACACACATACACACACACACACACGCCGTAAGAACGGCTCAACTATACATTCTGGCCCGTGTTTGCTCGGCGTGACATTATTAATGACAGGAGAGATACAAAATGTCTACATGTCTAGTAAAATGTCCTGCAACTACGCCTGATTGAAGCAGGCCCCAAGCCTCACAGTATGTCCTTTGGAGCAATGGTATGGTATTCAACGAGTCTAATTAGTAAAAGTTCAATTAGTGCCGTTTGATATTTACCATTACTCTTTGTATATCGAACTATTGCGCTGCTCAAGCTCCATGAATATCATACTCCGCCAACCACTACAAATTATAGCACAAATACAGCACCACCCACCCACAAAAGTTCTCCCATACAATCTCCACTCTTTATTCTCACCTGGTTGGACAAACACTTGTTTGTTGACTGACTTGAACTGTGGCCGGCAGCCAATAACAGCGCTACGTTTACCTGCACCAAGGCAGAAGGGCAGGGTAAGACGGCATGGGACCCAGTTTTAGTCACAGGGCACGAATCGATTCATGCTGGTTGGTGGTCCTTTGTGATTGGCTGCGCGGGCTGGAGGCGAGTCAGGTCAGGCCAACATGCTACAACGTACGACCTACAAAAAATAAATGGCAAGTTAGAAAGGAAAAAAACACATGTTTTGAGCATTCTCCGCCTACGAACATCTGGATACTTGGAATTCGCTTCAAATGATTCCAACAACAAAAGAGTGCGAAATCCACTGCTTTTTAAAAAGTTTTCGCTCTTTTCATTCGAGCGTGCATGTCATGGTAATATTTTGTGGATCGTAAATTCAATTCCACAAGGCCACAACAACAAAGCAAACCGCAACAGCGAGCAAATCGACCACTAAAAGCAAACCACGAGAACAAGAGAATAATGAGACAAGAACACCCGACTCACCTCTTTTTTTTTATTCCCGTATTCTTTTCCTATCTTTTCTGTCCCCTATTCTCCACCAACGAGACTGAGTTTCGCCACCACAACTTCACTTTTCACTTGTCAATTTGCTCGATACACGTCTGCCATCTTGCTTTTTCTGGTTCAATGAGACCCCCAGCTTCTCGACCGCCTTTTGATTTTGTTTTCCACTGGTGATCGCTCGCACCAAGCATCTAGGCTAGGTCAGGCCGAGACCCAAGATTCACGTCAGCCGTGGTTGTTTGTCGCCTCCATTTCCAACCTGTTAACTATCCGCGCTGTGTCCCTCGCCCTCATCCGCCAAGGTTTCCAGACTAGCGCTTTTATCAGTGACGCAAGCTGTTTGTCTCTCCCACAGCTGGTCAGATATGTCCAGACTTGCATTAACTCGCGATCGACTTTTGACTAGTAGACTTTTCGGTATATCTCTGTTACATATAACATTGCGTCTAGATGCATCTGTCGTGGCTCTCTTTTCTCGCCCCTAATTCTTTTTGCTTACGCTACACGCGATCCAGGATTCTTTTCCTCTCTAAAGAATTGCGCCTTTTCTCAACACTACCTTGGCTACTTGCTCTTGGGTACTCGCAGCATATAATCTCGCTTCCCAGTGGCTTTATCACGCTTCACAAAGCTGAAGCGTGACAACTTGAATTTTCTCATTCCTGTAATCTTTGCTACTATCACTGCCACTATCATCTCGATCATACTGTGCCCAATCTTTTTTCTTCTCCGCAAAGTTTCTTTGTTGGTATACACGACAACTCCATGAGCCGGCACCTTATTACGCTCAACACCTTTCTCTCAGCGATCTCGATGCCGCGGCGATCTCCCCATCAATCCGACGGTTTCCTACAGCGAATACTATATCCTTTCTTTGACGGAAGCCTGGTCCGGCTATACGACAAGCTGGAAGCCGATGCACCCAGTCGATTTGTCCTTGGCTAGGCCTCTATGCCCACACCCCGAGCGCTACATTGCCACTGTGAAATTCTTATTTTACCTGATTAATGGCATATGCAATGTTTCCATGCTATGCATCGAGCGATGCGCTGGGCTAGCAGCCAGCAAAGCTCGAGCTGGTATGCATCTGAATATTTCTTTTGCTCTGCCACCCTATCACAGCCTCTCATGCCACTGTGCTTGCCCTACCTTTTCTGTCTTGGTGAGGTGGCCTTCAGCCTTTGCCCTGAATTATCCACCACATCCTCCAGGCCCTGCAATTCTGCATCCCTGTCTTTGAGTGTTTCTTCTTTTCTGCTCCTTGCTGCAACTAGGCTGCACCCAGCACTGCTTGTAGCTGACTCTATACCAATTCACAGCACATACCCCAACACAACCCAACTTAACCCAACGCAACCTAATGCAGCGCAGCACGAGCCATAGCCTGGCTCTATTATTAGCATGCTTGGCATCCCGAATGAACTTCCCTTTTTGCACAAGCATCTACAAGATTTGCTCGCACTAATGTACGCTTGCTGCCCAGCTTGGCTCCTAACTTCCAATCCACTGATCAGTGACTCCTCATTTCTACCCAAACTATACTATATGGGCAGGCAGTAATGCTAGTTAATAGCTGTGTTTGCAGAGATGAAGTTGGCTGAAGGGATCCTATGTTCTTGTCACTGTTGGCTCTTGTGCGTGCTTCTGCCCTTTTTCAAGTGCCATTGTCTTTGTTGTTACCTTGAGCCAGTGGATGGTTCTTGGTGGATAGCACACTGTTTTTTTTTGTCTTCTTTTGGTGCTATTACACCCTTTTTTTTTTTTTTTTTTTTTTTTTTTTCAGCTCTGGATCATGCTGCCCTCTGAACAAACAAACCTACGGCGAATCGTACCATTTGATATAGTCGTGCACTAGTGTGTTTATATCACACTTACCAGCAGCTATTGCCAAAACTGTCTCTCCTCCCTTTACGCCGAGCGATGAGCACGACCTATACCCTTTAACTGGCCCATCCTTGTTCCCTTTCTCAGCTACATCCCAGTCTTATGTTTATTGTTACGCCTGCTTGCATCTCGTTGTAGTCCTTGCTTCCAAATATCAAGCAAGGCGTCTGCACTTGGAACTTATGGGACGTATAGGCCCAATAGAGGAAGACTTATCCAAGCCTTGTTGTACTGGAAAAAAGAAAGGCCACGAATAGGAGAACAAGTCACATCCACCCCTCACTATAATGTTGGGTCCTTATGAGCAACTAAATGGCGCCGATGGACCCTAGTACAGGCAGTCGTTTAATATTAGTGATCAGGCAGGGCGTTGTGTATGTGCACATATACCAACTTTGTTTCTTGCTGACCGCTGTTATGTGAAAGATGAGGACTGTGCTCGTCTTTGATACAATGGCTCGCTATCGTTGTACTCTTGGCTCAGTGGTACTCCTCCAAAATATCATAAATATCATCTAACCGCAAGTTTTGCTCACTGGAAGAGGCGACAGCCCGGCTGCAATGGTTCTAGACGCTATGATCAATCTCTTACGGGCAGACAATCGATTAATCTGCAGTCACTGTGCGCTGTGGTGAACCGTCGATGCGAAGAGTTTTTGGTTTGAGAGGAGTAAATGGCGTAACTATGTAATGTTGTTGATATATGTTGCAGTTCCCCTTTGAAGTCGATGATCGTAGGGGTGGTACGTTGTCTCTAGAAAAAGGTACATTGTTGAGCTCTACTTGAGCCCCGCCAAAACAAGCTGAAATTCTTTCAGCTTTGCCCTAACTAAGTAGCATTCTCCGCTATTGTTTGGCATTTCGTCGGGCAATCGCTACAAAATGTCTAGACCTGTAGACGTATGTACATAGGCGTAGGAATGTCAGTGTTCAGAGAAGCCCCCTCATCTTTCAGCTATGCTGGATATCTCTTAAATAGCGACGTTCAACCAAGAGGCGGAAACATCCGCTTTGCCAAGTGAGCCACAGCCAGGTAATGTGGCCGACAGGCAGACTGGCAGATGGAAGTACCGGCCGTTTTATTTCATTTCTCTAGTTTGTGCTATTTGACAGGTTAGAAATTGAACCAACCTCTTTTTTCTGACCCCATTACTAGTTTTTCCGGCTCGTTTATAGGCTGGAGACAAGCTTGTGACTTGAGCTTCAACGCTGCACCAATGAGGAACAAGTCGTTGTCCTTTATAGCCCGGAGATTTGCAATGCCGCTTCCCTCTTTTGGGTGTTTTGTCTCTCTTTGTTCTTGGGCTTACGGATTAAAGGAGGGGGGTGTCGTTCTTGTTGCTGGGTTGCCCCGCAGACCCTTACACCGTACCAAATCCAGACTTACATCAGCGCAGCGCAGCATAGCAGAACACAGCACAATTCCAGCGTTATCGATGGACGGAAGCGCATAGAATCTTGTACTCAAAATATGCCTATTTTCAGACAGGCCTTTTTTTCTCGCTCTCTGCTGATTTGTGCGTGGACCTTTTGCTTTTTAATCGTTGATTTATTGCCCATCCCCGCCTACGTACGCTGGCACTATTTTTCTTTGTCTCTTGTGATAAGACATAGCAATTTTTTCTCATTTTATTTCTTCATTCGGCTAGACCTGAATGCTTGGGAATAGGATGCCCCAAAACTCCAATCACAAATCGATACTATAGATTTTTGTTGTTCTTTCCAAATTTTTACTATCTTGTGTATGACGCTTCCAAGGATCCTTCCCGGTTAAAGTGCAACTAACAAGTGGACTCTGACATTGTGAGCTTACGACATTGGTCAATTTCCTTCCAAAACTTTCTCTTCCATCTTTTCTCCATCTTCTTTCTTCTTCTATCTTAAAGATTATTATTGGCGTCGGCTCAGACTCTATCCGAGTCATGTTGCAATAAGCTGTGCCTCTCTTAGTATACGCTAGTTACACCTCAAGATCTCTAATTATATGAGCTGGCAAATCCCGGTGGATGACGATCGCTATGCGTTTAAGCGGGATGTGCCTCTCATTGTAATAAACAGAACAAGGGCCCACACTGGAGCTGAAAATGCAACATACATATATACATCTAAATTCCAGCCCAAATGCCCAAGAAGGCCTCGTTCTGGGGAACTGAGATTCCTTCTGTAGGCAGGTCTTGTTTCATATAAATGCAAGTAAAGAGGACAGTCCGATGGCTTGATGCCCAATCAGTTCACCATCAACATTTGGTACACTGGATGCGTAAACTGAAGAAGGTCTAAGTCATGTAAGTTGGAGCTCGTAGACCCTAGTGCTGGCATAACCTCCAGGGTTTAAGTGGCTTCGTCAGCACGTGACACCGTAGCCTCTATACGCGTAAAAGACGTGTCAAAGTTGGCCGCGTCCAGGCAGGCAAACCGCACTACACCCCATCACAAACGACACTGACTACCGGTATATTTTTTTTTCTTCTTTTTACAACTTTTGATTACGATTCCCACGAGCGACAGCGACGACAGACGTCTGCGACGAATACAACAATACCCAACTACACACAGCACACATACACCAACATATAGCAATGACGTCTCGCGTGTCCACGCCGCGTATCGACGCCACACAGCTCGAGCAATTCACCGGCCGCACCGTCATCCTCGTTGGTCGCGTGGTCGAGCTGCGTGGTGACACGGCCATGGTTGAGGCGAACGGTATGGTGACGGTGATTCTCTCGCGGGTAAGTGGCAGAGTTTCGCGGCTGTGTAGCAGGCCATTTTGAAAGAAATCGCCAAAACAAAGCGTCCAGGAAATGGTGTACCCGGCTAACAGAATATATTAGGAGGCGCATTTTGTAAATGGTAACGGCGTGCACATTGTCGGCAAAGTCGGCCCGGATGCGACTATCAAGGTGTTCAGCGCGCAGGACCTGGGGCCGAGTGTGGGTAAGTACATGTTTTCTTGCTCCGGCGGCGCAACTACGGGGTGCCGTGTATTGTTGCATGAAGGGGGAAAAACAAAAAAGAAAAAATGTTGCTGACTATGAGTTTTAGACTATGAAATGTACCAACACGTTGTAGCGATGACACAGAAGCTGCCGGATGTGTTTGTGTGCCAGAATTAGATACACGGGTCCCTATGAATGACTATTTCAGAGAGCCTTGTGCTATGACATAATTGACGTTTGCTTATGCCATTTCGCGTCTGCTTCGCCATCTGCTCCCTGTGTCTGTACATGTTAATGTGCGTGTGCAGGCATACGTTGCTAGACCGTGAGTCTTGTTTTCTTACGGCGCAGCGTAAAGCTACACAGTACTTGTACTTGACTCTTCACCATCTCCAGCATGTTTCTTGGGCATTCCTTCATAATTGTGTACGGTCATTATATCTTGAAGTTTGTACGAAAAGGGAAAATAGGGCTTGCATGTTGACTGGAGGTATGTTGCTCCATGCAGTGCTGTTGTGTCAAGTGCAGTGAAGGTCGCGCTACTGCGTGCGCTGTCGTGGAGTACGTCGTCAATTCAATTGGCGGTCGGTCATCTACTTGGGTTGTCTAGTAGTACATGTACATTTTGTCCTACGAATATGCTAGCGCAATACGCCTCGCTTGTTTCTTTATTGCATTCTCGTTCTCGTCCACGCTACGCCCCCCTCTATCATCCCCACCATCGCCGTCGCCGTTTTCCAAGCCTCGGCTTCTTTTTTATTGTTTTCCGTTATTGGGGTAGTTTTCGCCCAGTACTCGGATTTTCTCCGGCAAAGGCCCCTCAAAGAGACCCGCCCGCCCCGTTTTGTGAGCCCTCGCCGCAATGTGGCCCCACCCCACCCTACAAGGTTAGTATGTAGGTCAGAAGAGGAAAGCGTCCACTAATGCGGTGAATACGGAGGTATTGGTCTGTAGTGTTTGCCACCCCGTTTACTGCAAGCTATCGGAGCGTCTTCTTTTCCCTTTATCCGGCACTCTTCTTTTTCTCCTTTCATTTTTCTTGGCTTTTAGTTTATTTATTTTGTTTTATTCAATGTAATCAACCACTGCCCCGAAGAAAAAGGTTGCCCGACATTGCCACCCCATAAGTGGGACCGGGTGTATTAAAGTGGGGTATCTCTGACATCACTGGCGCAATCCTACTCCATCCTGTTATCATTCAGGGATATACTTTGGTCATGTAAGTACCTTTTATATATGCATGTATGCATACTAGCTACGAACTAGCTATTCACAAACAAGCGACTTTTCAGCCTGACATCTCGTTTTCATAGTCTTATGCCATGTCCAAGCTAGTAATATTCATATAAGCGGGCTTTGGGCTTATGTTACATCACCCCTACCAGGCCTTGAAGTTTTTTTTTTTTTTTTACCCACTCGATCAATGTACACTAAATCTTCTTCATCTGGCGACTTGCAGCCTCCCGGAGAAACTGTGCGCTTTGTAGTGTACCGTGACGTCGACGGCGCATCCCCTCCAGCTTCTCTTCGACTTGCCAGGTTCAAGGCCTAGTAGTGTTGTTACTCGACTATTTGACTGCTGCATTTGCCCTCGGCATAATGAATGGATGTGTCGATAAAATTCACAGCCTCATCTGCCTCCGCAGAGACTACTTGCACACCCGAGTCCGGCGACTTGTTATCTATAGGCGGCCTTGCGGCCTTGCGAAGCACCTCCTAGTCGTTCCTGTCCATTACTTTACATATATATACATATATAAGCTCCTGTCAGACACGGATAGCAAAGTGCGCTAGTAGCTTCCAGATTGTATTCCAGAAAATACTACCCCCAGCTTCCTTGGGCGTCGGAGCCCAGCTTGGTATGGTAGACGATACACCTCAGTGGAAGATGTTTGACGTCAATCAGTTGCTTTCGGTGCTGAAAGATGCCACCATTGCCGGCGAGGGCCGTCCTATCTACTTGGACATGCAGGCCACCACTCCTGTTGACCCACGGGTTCTCGACGCTATGCTCCCATACTACATTAATGTCTACGGCAATCCCCATTCGCGCACCCACGCATATGGCTGGGAAAGTGAACAGGCTGTCGAGAAGGCCAGAGAGGAAGTTGCTGCTCTAATTGGTGCCGATCCCAAGGAAATCATCTTTACCAGTGGCGCCACAGAGAGCAACAACATGAGCATTAAGGGCGTTGCGCGTTTCTTTAACCGTTCCGGCAAGAAGAAGAACCACATCATTACTACCCAGACCGAGCACAAGTGCGTGCTGGACAGCTGTCGGCATCTGCAGGACGAGGGCTTTGAGGTGACTTATCTGCCCGTCAAGCAGGGTGGCCTCATTGATCTTGAAGAGCTGCGGGCAGCCATCCGTCCGGAAACATGCCTGGTTAGTGTAATGGCGGTCAACAACGAAATTGGTGTGATTCAGCCTCTGGCCGAGATTGGCAAGATGTGCCGCGAGAAAAAGATTTTCTTCCACTCGGACGGTGCTCAGGCCGTGGGTAAGATCCCGCTGGACGTGAATGCCATGAACATTGATTTGATGTCGATCTCGTCGCACAAGATCTACGGCCCTATGGGCATCGGTGCGTGCTACGTGCGCCGGCGGCCTCGTGTGCGTCTTGACCCCATCATCACTGGGGGTGGTCAGGAGCGAGGCTTGCGAAGCGGTACGCTGGCGCCTCCTTTGGTGGTTGGATTTGGCGAGGCGTGCCGCATCGCGCGTGAAGAGATGGATGAAGTTTTTTTTTTTTTTTTTTTTCTTCTTTTCCAACTTTCCCTTTTCTATTCCCAGAATGATGATCTGCTCCAATTATACATGCATGGCTTTCTGAATAACCCGTTTCGGCGTGGTGTGTTGTTACAAAGCAACTTCTGATTCTGGCTCAACTGCGCTATTTATTTTTCATCCTGTTTTTTTTTCGTTCGCAACTAACAGCTATTATTAGTATGACTCCAAGCGGATCAAGTACCTGTCTGATCGCCTTCTGAAGGGCCTTCTGGAAATGGAGCACACCAGCCAGAACGGCGATCCTAAGCACTTTTACCCCGGCTGTGTAAACGTTTCGTTTGCCTATGTCGAGGGCGAGTCGCTGCTGATGGCTCTCAAGGACATTGCGCTGTCGTCGGGCAGTGCATGCACTTCGGCTTCGCTGGAGCCGTCGTATGTGTTGCGTGCCCTGGGCAACAGCGACGAGAGCGCGCATAGCAGTATCCGCTTTGGTATTGGCCGCTTTACGACGGAGGAGGAGATTGACTATGTCCTGAAGGCGATGCGCGAGCGTGTATCTTTCTTGCGTGAACTGAGTCCGCTGTGGGAGATGGTTCAGGATGGCATTGATTTGAACACTATCCAGTGGAGCCAGCACTAAGTTGATCGCAGAGTTGTGTAAGATGCTCTGATTGGCCCGAGACGGCTGTGTACAAATAGTATGATTTGACGGTACGGCCCAAGCTATATTGCATATACCAAGGCTGGGCTTATCTGACTGGGTGGCGTTGTGGGAATTCTTTTGACTTGTTTTATTATTGTGACTTTTTATTATTTTTCAATTCTTGGACGGACAAATTTCATTATTCAACTATTGCGCTTTTAATTCATCACCATGAGGCGTTATTGCGACTATTGGCCCGTTCAATTGGCTGTTGGCTGTGTTTTTATGGGCCGCCGTGCAGCTGATTTGCCGGATGACATGCGTCGATCACTATACAAGGTCCGACAGGAGGCCGCAAGGCACGTGGAGAGAAGCCGAAAGTATGCGACGCTTGACTCGATGATGGCGACCCACGGACGAATGAGGCAAAAAACGAGGACGGCTCGTTTTTGTGTTACGTATTGTGACAAGTGGGCAGAAGACCAATGTGACAGCGGCACGGCAGACCAAGGACGGGCTAAACCTGAATTGGCGATACTTGCAGGTTGAACAGGGTTGGATAAGGGTTAGGATATCACAATGACATCACGGCAAGAAGGGTAAGAGCGGAGGGCGATGGGACATGTCAGAGATGGAAAGAAGAAGGAACCTCGGAGAAGAAGAGGGAAATGACGTGGAGCAAAGGCAAGAGCGATCTTGACATGGGATGATGGAACATAAAAAGGCAGGTCCGCCTCCCCCGTTAACAGTCCATCTTTTTTCTTCTTCAACCATCAACCACATCTCTTCACTACAGTTTACCAACTATTCACCACTACAGTTTACCAACCAACATTCACACTTATACTATCACAATGTCCGACAACAAGCCCTCCACCCTCAAGTCCTACCTCGACTCGGCCTCGGGCGCCATGCACCACGGCATCGGCACCATGACGGGCTCTGAGACGCAAAAAGCAAAAGGCGACGCCAAACAAGCCGCCGCACACGCTGAAC
>JACYXV010000276.1:0-16503 GCA_016859225.1 Thielaviopsis cerberus | reverse complement strand
TTTTTTCGACATTTTGATGAGCGACAGGCGTAGCTTAGTTAATGAAGTTTACAAGACAAAGAAGAGAAGGTTAAAGTTGCTTTAATAAAACTGTCTCACAGCTTTAGCTCAGCCAAATGCGTCACTAGCCGTACTGAGCTGTAGGCAGCTGTCGCCAGCTGCCAAGCTTAAAGTGTTGATTGGAATGGTCCCGCACTTGACTTTTCCACCCCGCTTTAAAGCATTTTCAATGGCATCATAATGCATCACCAAACTGGATACTGAATACTACTGGATAATGATTAACTAACAATACTGAGTTTGCACTTGAGTGAGCAAGATGAAAAGTAAACGGATAATTTAAGCAAGGCGTTGGACCCTAAGATCACATCTTTCAAATGGAAACCCTAGACGGTCAAAACTCTCTCCAAGGTGTAGGGCGGAGCCCAGCCGAGTTAGCACATGAGCGCTGTAAATTTTCAAGTTACCGAATTCGGCTGTGACTCTTAACACACGCATTGCCGCTTTTCTTCTTTCGCTATTTTAGATTCCTCGTTACCTTTGTCCCTTTAATCTTATCTGCCATATACTACTGCAAAGCCAAGTCTACGATCACAATATGCCTTCCGCTATCACCACCGTCCAACTCCCGTCGCTGCAGCACATTGCCAGCGGCAAAGTGCGCGAGCTCTTCCGCATCGACAACAAGACCCTCCTCTTTGTCTCGACTGACCGCATCTCCGCCTACGACGTCGTCCTCGAAAACGCCATCCCCTACAAGGGCACTGTGCTGACCCTGACGTCTGCTCACTGGTTCCGCGTGCTCTCCGAGCTCGTGCCGGGCCTTAAGACGCATGTCGTCACGCTGACGCCGCCTGCGTCGTTGTCGCCCGCCGACCAGGCCCTCATTTCGCACCGCAGCATGAGCGTGCGGCGCCTGAAAATTTTCCCCGTCGAGGCTATTGTGCGCGGCTACATTTCCGGTAGCGCCTGGGCCGAGTACAAAGCCAAGGGCACCGTGCACGGCATTGCCGTGCCGGCCGGCATGCAGCAGAGCCAGAAATTCGCCACGCCGCTGTTTACACCCTCGACCAAGGCCGAGATTGGTGACAAGGACGAAAACATCCACCCCAGCGCTGTGCCCGCCATTGTTGGCGGCGAAAAGTACGCCAAGCGCATCGAGGAACTGGCCCTGGCCCTGTATTCGGCCGCCGCCAAGTACGCTCTAGAGCGCGGCATCATCATTGCCGACACCAAGTTTGAGTTTGCCCTGGACGAAGAGACGGATGAGGTGATTTTGGCCGATGAGGTGCTGACGCCCGATTCGTCGCGCTTTTGGCCTGCCGACAAGTACGAGGTTGGTCGCGACCAGGACAGCTTCGACAAGCAGTTTGTGCGCAACTATCTGGTGGAAAATGGCCTCAAGGGCAAGGAGGGCGTCACACTTCCCGACCACATTGTCAAGGCGACCGAGGAAAACTACAGAAACGTGTTTGAACGTCTGACGGGCCAAAAGTTTGAAGAGGCCATCAAGACGGCCCTGTAATTAGAAGCCATCACGGTATTTCATGCTATCAAGGGAGCGCAACGGAATAAAAAGACAAGACTACGAGGAATAAAATGATATCATAGAATGCATAAACTCAAGAGCAAAACAGATGCCAGTCTATCTAAAGCCCATCAAATCATCTATTCAAATGAAACCTTCACAGATTGCATCGCCACCAAAACAAGACGGAGAACAATGGGAAACCAAACCACGACAAAACTAGTAATTAAATAGGCAAAAACACAGCCAAAGCAAAGGGAGAAAAGAAGAAAAGAAGAAAAGAACAAAGAAATGGGTATGACGAGACATACAAGCGCAGAGAAAACGTAGAAAAGAACAAACAAAAAACAATGAAGCATGCCCGTTTTTCAGCCCTCCAACAACACTCTCCTTTATGGCCGCCCAACATGGCTCCCTGTTGTCCGCGATTCTTCCTCCTCCAATACATCGCTAAGTCGCGTCGGGTGCTGGTGTTTGGCATCCGCCATATCCCACGCCACTGCACTGTTGTACTGTGCTGGCGCTGACGGCGCAGCCGTAGTCGGAACCGACGACGCGCCAGATGAACCCGCGTTTTGCGCCGGCGCCGTCATCGACTGGTAGTGGTGCTGGTGTGATCTGCTGCTCGGCAAGTCATAGTCTTCCATATCGGGATGCGACAACGGAGACCCCGCCGTCTGGTATGGAATAGGCCGGCCATGCGCATCAAGAACTTCGTTGCCAGCGGCATCCATCACATACTGGTTCTGATAAGCCGACTCATCCGTAACATAACTAATGCCCGACCCCGCCGGCGGCTGGTGTGGCGGCGTGTAGCTTGCGGCGTCGCGGCGGCCGCCACTAGAAGTACCCATGGGAACCACCTGCACACCACCAACAATTGTCGGTTGGCCATTCTGGAGCGAAAACGTCCGCTCGCGCTCTTCTTGCTCGCGCCGACCAAGCTCTTCCCAGGCACGACGCGCCTCCTCCTTGGAAATTGTAAGCTCCTTTTTCATCTCAGCCAGTTGTCGCTGCAGCAAGCTGACTGTCTCGGTGTTTTGCGCTTGCGCCGTCGTTTCGCGACGATTATTTTGTTCGTCGCGCAGAGCAGCCTCAAGCTGCGCCTTGTCCTCCTGTAGACGCTCTAGTTCGCCGCGAGTCTCAAAAAACCAGCGCTGGAACTTGCGCTCAGAGCTGGCACGCAGACGCTGAAGCTCAACCACGGCGTGGAACAAATTGGCGCCAGCGGCAGACAAGTCAGTAACTTGGCGCGACAGCGTCTTACTAAGCGGGTCGGTGTCAAGCATAGCGCCATTCATCTCCAGGCGACGAATCCAGTGACGCGTCAGGCCCTCCCATTGTGCCGATAAGGTTTCCCAGCGCTCAAAAGCATGAGGAAATGATGCCTTGGAGCTAGAACTGGCTACATTTGTTTTCTTGACAGCCGTATCGGCAGGGTTGGCGCTATTAGAATGGCTGTGGTTGTGCCGGGATTTGGGTGTAGCTGGCGGCTGCTGCGATGAGCTACCAGCCACTGGCATGTACGGTTGTTGGGACATTGGTAGTTGTGGCTGACCGTGGGAACTTCCAGTAGTGGCTCTTCGTCTTTTAGCTTCTTCCTCTAAGCCCATCTCTTTTTCGGCGGCGATCTGGCGTCGTCTTTCCTGGTCGCGCACTATGGAATCATGCTCCTTTTGCTCGGCGCGGCGGCGCTCGCGGTCCTGACGCTCCTTCATAATCTGTGTTGGACTCTTGATACCGGCGTGCGCGGCAAGGGCAGAAACAGCGGGCGCGGTGCTTGAAACTGTTGGGGTCTTGTGGCGCGACGTCATTTTCAACTCAAATGGCGACTTTTTGAAGATGTTGCGAATCGAGTAGCTACGGGAAGCTGAGGGTGGCGCGTTGACTGGCTGCGATTGGGTACGTCGGTGCTCGTGAAACACGGGTTTATCCGAAACAGTAATCACGTCAGGCGTCGGCGTACGTGCCGGGTGAACGAGCTCGATACCAAAGGGCTCAGTAATTTTGGCCTCCTCCTCGACAATGTCTGGAGTAAATGCGTACGGCCCACGGAGAGCCTCTTCAAGAGTGAAAAGAACGGCGCGGTGGTGGCGTTTAGACCGGTGGACGGGCGGGCGACGCAAGTACGTAGCAAACGACTGGTCTGTCTCGTCGGAAACAGCAACGCGGCGGGAGCTGTGATTGTGCGATGGGAACTCGGGAACGGTCAAAGTCTCGTCGTCGTCAGAGTCGCTGAGAACCTGCGATGAAATATATGCGCCACGATTGATGTCCTTGTCAACGAGGCTAAGGGGGCGGGACAAAGGCTCCCGCTCAGTAGGTCGTTTGGAAAGCCGGGCCTGGCAAAGGGCGATGGCCGAGAGCGATGGCGACGGCGAAGCCCGAATCGAAAGGGGCTCGGCGTCAATGTTTGGCGATGGTTGAAGGTCGAGACAGGAAGCTAGCGCGGCAGCTGTGGCCACAGCAGGAGCCTGCTGCTGGCGATTTGAATGTGTGCGGGCTAGTTGCGCCACGACAGATGGTTGGATTTGAGATGGGATACAGAGGTGCTGTTTAACAGCAAGGCAAAGTTAGTTGGTCTTGTTTTGTTATAGTCAGCCTGTAGCTGGAGCGGAGCGGAAAGCTTAAGCTTTCTTGAAGCGCCGGGCTACATTAGCGACGAATCATTATGTTTTACATACCAGCTAAATCGCGTTTTGAAGTCCAATTAAATGACTCGACTAAGCATAGGCAAAGTGGCAATGGAGAATGTTTTGTCAGGCAGACATGAGAAGAAAAAAAATAATTGTTTAGGTTAAGTCGTGAGTAATGAAGGAAAATGCAGGGAACAACAAATACGAATGGCTGGGAAAAGACAATGTAGGAAAAAGAATAAAAATAAAATAAAAACAAGAAAATAAGAAAATAAGAAAATAAAATAAAAACAAAAGGAGCGCCAAAAGGTAGAATTGAAGTCAAGGTGAAGTCAGGAGAATCGCGTCTTGTTGATTCTTGGTTCTTCAATTCATCTTCAATAGCTGTATAAATCACTCTTCATGTGTATGCGATGGATTTCTAGCGTCTAACCTTGCGATTTGCTCGTTGATGCCTTATTCTTTGGCCCACGTATACGCGCAATTGTACATTCTCTTGTCGATATTTTGCCCAGGTTTCTTTGGGTGGCTGGGCCGCCTTGTTCACGCTTATTCGTCTTATTTGCTGGTTAGGTGAATACACAAACACAATTAAAGTGTAACTAACCTTAATAATCAATATGTATCAATACCTAATGATCTCGCGCCGGCGCTCATTGTTGTTTTACTTGGTAGAACTGTAGCATCCTCGACATCGTGATAGTGGCGAATTCTCTCCGCCCAACGGAGTCGGAATGGTAACGCTAATAGCGCCGGTATCAGGATGGTGAATGGCACGCAACACCAATGCAGCTTGGCCAACCCAAGAGTGAAGAATACATTAATAAAACAAAGGCTTGTATCTCCCCATGCGAGCAGGAAATTAGGACATTTCCTCCTGTGTCAATTGACTTGAGTGGGCGAATCGGTTCGTCAATCGTACAAACTTGAGCATTGGCATCACATGCTAGAACGCTCCAAGGGCTGAAAACGGGTAGTTGGGCCAAGATGGCTAAGCCAATAGAATAAACATACATGACGAACGGAATGGTTGAGTCAGCCATAGCTGATTGAGATTCACTAATCAAATCCCGGGAAATCAAGGCCACTAACAAACCATTGGTACTACGGAATTCCCAAGACAGGATATCGATACGAGTGTTGAACCCCCGGGAAAGACTATCGATACGTAGAAAGATTTCTGGGCATACATCTAGCTATGTATGTTGGCATTCACCTGTGCAATCTGACCTTGTATATCACCAAAGGCGGTTAGTGCCTACTGCGAAATCTTCAAAGTGCCAGCACGCATAAAGTTGCAAGAAAGTTTACTTTCTTGTCCTTGCGAGACATGGCGGATGAAGCTCTGTTTCAAGAAAATGATATGCTTTGCTGTGGAAATAAAAGAAGAACCGATGTCGCTAGCCACCAGCACATTGTAACGCTGACTCCATCAAAATCATCCAGGGCTACCAAGCGATAAGTTTTGCCGAGTATCAAACTGGTATCAAGTACTAAGTATGAGCTGGCAAAGATCTGCAACTTCTATTATAAACTATACTTCACCAGTCTTTATACGCGCGCGAAAACAAGGTCATATAATCTGCGGCACACAACGCAAACCACGTGTGGGTGTGTAAGTCAGAGAGCCGTAGAATTACGACGTTAACTGTATTGACCATCATCGTGTGCCGCCTGAACCAACAATACTATCCAAAAAACATATATAGGTGAATCAAGTGCTTCGTGAGTTGTCAAAGCTTCAACTGGACGACCCACGCTTGGGACTCTTTGAATGCTTCTTCTTCTTCTTGTGGTCATCAGTGGATTCGGGCGTCTCCTCCAACTGCTTGGCCAAGAGCGCAATACGCTGCCGATTTCCCTTAATAATATCACGCAGGCTTGCAATCTCATCAAAGTAGTTGTCTAACTCGTCCATGCGGGCAATGTAGCTCTGATAGCGCTGGATCTCAGCATCAGCGTCGGCAATATCCAGCATTGCGTTGTCGTATTGGGCTGTTGTGTTTTGTTGGATCTGCAGCTGGAGTTGGCCCATTTGCGTCTGCACGTGTGCGAGAATGGAATCAAAGTGCTGGCTGAGGAGAGCCATGGACGATGTGTTGAGGTGTAAAAGACCTTGGCTTGAGGTACGGCTGGCCCCACGTGATGACGAAGAATGTGGCTGAGATGGCGATGTGGACTCAAGGTATGCTTGACTCTGATGAAGAATTTCAATCTGACGCTCGCTCAGCATCAAATCTGATTCAGAAAGGGTGGTGTGGTCAGAGCCCGACATTGTGGAAGGCTACAAAGATCATGCTTCATATGTGTATGTATGGTGTTGTCTATATGCATGCAGAGACTTTCAGCCGCATCAAATAAGACCCTTATTTTCCTATTAAGCCCTGCCTGTATGTTGCACAAGCACAAACAAGGAATAAGGCACAACCTAGTCACGGACGCCCACCAAAGATTATAAGCTCAGTGTAGATCGACAAGTGACTACCGGCGATTCGTTATCTCCTGGTCAAGGATGGAATGGTGTGATAGAAGCACGAACACGATTGTGGAAGAGCAAAAGAACCGGCCCAAGATGGGTGTGCTGGCCAGCTGGACGACGAAGAAAAAGGACGAAAAGAAGAGAAGTTTGGAGAAGGTAAAAGTTAACATCAATTAATTGTGAGCCCTACGTTGTTTTAAGCATTTAAAGAAGGGATAGCCAATGGGGGTTTTTTTTTTGTATCTTTAATAGCTACACCATTTGCCGGCATACTTTCGCTAGTACCTATCGGAATCAAGCCAGTCGTATGGATTTCGTTGTTATACCGCCATATGCATGTTTAGTACTAATACTCTGTAATATGTCCACTGTAGATCGTTTACAGCAGCTGCTGGATCTCTAGGTAGAAATGCAACCCCTCTCTCTGAGAGCACGAGAATCCAACCGAAATGAGAAAGCCCCGTCACGAGCCAACCAACATGATAAGATACAGAGTATCCAAAGCAACCTCGAAAACCTTGGTACCGATACTGACACCCCCGACGCAGTTAAGCTTGGAATCAGCCTGAAATTTCGCATTGGAGATTGTAGCGCTACCGGCTTATCAACACATCGGTACAAATACACCATACAAGCACAACTGTGTCCAAGTACGAAACTGGTTACGCCAGCCCTGCTTTGGCTGGTTGTATATACTTCTTTTCATCTCATTCGTGCAAGCAATCACCCGTCACCGTATCCTCCTATGGCTGGTCGAACCACTGTGTTCTCTTGCCGATATGCTTGACTCAATCAATCCAAGCCCCTCAATCAACCTTTAATCCAATTTCTGATACATGTCAGGTCAAAAGTCAGCACATCCACTACTACTTCAAGTCTAGTAACACGTTAAATCCATCTATAAACTCGATTGTAAAATACAGTAATAACACTATTACAGTACCCATCAACACCTCATCACCTCACATCTCCATCTTGTCAGGTTTTCCCTCCTTGGCCTTGTCAAGATCACTCAGAATGTAGCTGCGTTTGAAGTACTCGTTTGGATGGACAATCGTGTCCAACTGAGCCGCACCCAAGATGTTCTCGTCTTTAGCCCTTTTGAGCTCATTCTTGTGCAAATGCTCAAATACCCGGTTACACCCAATATGATATTTCATCTGCTCCTTGTCCTGCATCACACCCTGTATCACTGTCCGGTCCGTGATTCCCATGCTCTGCAGCAGCACCGCTAGGTTATCTGCGCTAAAATGCCGATACGGACATCCGTGCGCTTGGCCTGCAGCCGGCGGTGTATCTAGCAGAATCTTCTGGCAGCTCATTGGCGAGTATCCGCCACCGCGTCGGTTGGCATCGCCACCCACGTCACCGTACGAGTGTCGCACATTGTACCGGTACTCCTTGTTGAACTTGTCATCGGTAATCGTACGGAATGCCTGCCGCCAAAACAGCAGACACTCCTCCAGACTAAGCCCAAGGCCCTTGAGGAACAGCGTGTACTGTAGACGCCCGTTGTGCTTGAGGTGTGCATCGCGCCGCAGCGTGCGGTGCAAGTGCGTCATACATGCTGGGAAATGTTTGGCCAGAGTATCAATATTAGCTGCGCTAATTTCTGCGCCAACTGGCGCCGTACTACTGCTCGACATGTAACTATCGGGTGTGATGAAGTTCTTGGACAAGTGGTCTAAAATCGGCGACAGCCGATCATCCTCGTCCAGCCGCGGAATCGCACGCGCCGTCAGTTCTAGCTGCTTCTCAATGTGCTTGGAAAACTCTGCGCAAATCATGGACATTTGCTCACGTCCGGGCACATATGCCTTGCCTGCACGCATAAAAACCTTACGCGCCTCAACCAGCTCTGGCACACGCATCCAGTCGACCTTGAACCAGACATCATCGTCGCCCGAAGACGGGCCCTTTTTGGTAAAAGCCGCCGTAGCGTCGAGCTCTGCCTGAATCTCGGCCTTTTCATCCTCGGGCACGTCCGAGAACCAGTCGAGGTTGAGCGAGCGCACAAACGCCAAGCGGTCGTTCATGCTGTCCGAGGAAAAGCGCAGGCGGAAGAGCACCGTCTCGACACGGGAAAAGCGGCGACGCAGGTCTTCGGTGCCAGAAAAGGCAAGGCGCAGTATAAAGTGGCTGTAGTGGTCCTTTTGGCGCTGTGACTCGAGCTGTGATGAGTTGGAGGTATTGGAGTCGAGAGGCATGTATTTTTCAAGGATCGGCTTCATGTATGTGGCGATTTCTGGCGGGGTGCGGTTGCGGTGAAGGCAAGCTTCGATTTCGGCGAGGACTAGGGGACGAGTTAGAGGAGCGAAACACTCAAAGAGGGCCAAACAAGGTACCTCGCAATCTGTCGATAGCCCATTGCTCAAACTGTTCCAAAGTAATATCAGCCGTTGGTGGCTCCTTGTAAAAGTTGAGGCGATATGGGTAAGTCTGGGGCTTGAAGATGGAATCGGCAAATTGCTGTTTTCGAGGATCGATGACGGTCCGGCGTTTGGCGTCGACCCGATTATAGTCTGTGCGAAGCATTTTGGCAACGGCGCGATAAGTAAGTGACGGTCGGTTTTTAGGTATGCAGATTGAGATGTAGAAAACCTGTCTTGACTATCACCGACTTTCGATGCTTGCTGCAGACGCGTTAAAACGCGTATCCGTAAAAATCAATTAAGTTCCCATCCACGCTTAACATGGCCCCACTATAAGACTACTAGGGTCTGAATCCCGAAATAGGGTTAAGATTTGCCAAGTCAGTTGATTTGCGTTCGTTCTATGCAGATTAGCAAACGAAATCGCAGTGCTTGTATTCGCAAGCCTGCCATCTCGATATCATCCCAGACGAGTGCAGGCTGTCCCGTTACCCTCTAGTTAAATGACACGGCCCTAACCCTGTTACTGAAGCACATGGTTTCTCAACCTACCTTTCTCTAGCATGTGACTTGTGAAGAAGACTATAACATACTGTACGATGATGCGGAGACGGACACTAAAAACCGAACAAAGCCATCAGCCTGAGCCTCAAGAAAATTTCATCAAACTTGCTCAATGTGTTTTATTGAAGAGTCGCGCCATGCACCTGATGGCTCTTTGGGCACATTACAATATCTGACTTTCTCCAAAAATGCTCCCTGGGAAGTTGTCAAAATGCCGACCCAGTGCTGTTTGGGATTTGTGCGGAGTGAGAATGAAGAGGTTGTTTCTGAGACCTCCATCCCTATCACAATCATGATTGGTCAACAAGTTGATACGACGCGTGGGAAGTCTGACATCAAAAGAACCAGCAAAGTGCAAAGGCAGTTTGGAAGATCAAAGGGAGGAGTTGATCACAAGGTCAGATGCAAGCGAGCAGCCCTGGTAGGCCAGTCAGGGCAACCAAGAAACGAAACAATAGCAAGCAAATCATGGCAGCAGGAAAATAGGGTCGATGAAGCAACAGAAACGAGCAATTCATTTCAGCGTGAAAATTTCCGTTTCTCAAAATGCCGCGTGACCTAGACTGATATTGCTAGATTGGTTAGATGACTTGCAGCTTGCATCGCTAGTCTAAGACATTTCGTACTTGGACTCAGGATGCAGATAGATGATGGGCTCTACATTGACATCAGCACAAAGTACGAAAACAGCCATGACACATCACAACCACTACACAACGGACTGGGGGTCTATGGGTGCACTAGAAGTACCACACGATTGGTGCTTTGCCACATTGTGTGCGCAGCAAGTATAAACCCTTACAGTAGTAATATACATAAAGATAGGGCTCATAGTTTCCTGCGTGTATATGTAGCAGGAAGCTTGCATGAAACTGAGCTCGGCATATTTTACCACGAATAACTCACTAAAGATCAAGACAAAGAACAAGGTCTAAAATCCTAGGCCAATGACAGCCGGCACAGCTGCACGCCTATTTCTGGTTGGCGGGCAAAGACTTTGTGTGATAGTGGCTATGAGGCAATTGTGCATACCGGCAAAACAGGGTAAAAGAGCCGGATTTGTCTTGCTGTATTGTAAATAAGTCCTCAAGGCCTAGTTTGGTTTTTTTTTTCTAGGAGCCTCTTTGAAGCCTCTGTATTCTTTCACCGTCGCCGCCGGGTGGGCTTAGCACCGCCTTATGGCATTCGACTATATGCGTCTAGCAGCCTACAGCGCTTACAACAGCATCCTGAATTAGACATGAAAGCCACATCCGTTCCTATTCCTTTCTTCCCGATAGAGGGCGATTTCATAGGCCTGGACGAACTGGGGGCCAGAGGAGGGCAGAAAAAGCTTTGATTGAGAAAAATGGTCACATGGCCTGCTTGGGTGCAGTACCACTAAATGGCAAGGGGTCCCACGAAAGCCGCAAAGTACCGGGTTACCAAGAAAGAGGGACGCAGTAAAGAAGAGAGATAAGAATTAGAAAGAAGCAGGGAAGCGCATTGATGGATGGATGGATGGATGGGGTTGAAAAGTGCATGCAGCAAGAGATTAGGCTACAGATTGCAGAAGTAGCAGAGAAGGGAAATGGAAAAGAGCAAATGTAACATTGAGGGCGGGAGAGTCTTCACTACCATTGTAGAGCTCAGGCAGATAGAGCGCTGCTACAGGTGGCCTCTGGACTTGGCGTTTATAGTTGTAGCGATTTGCCCGCAAACAGACTTGAATTGCCGTTCTTTCCTTGGTAGAATTGGGACTCCAAATGATAGTAAAATGAGACAAATTTTTTATTCAGAAAATATTTTAATTATTCTAATCTCACTGCTGCAGTTGATTTCCACCTTTTCTTTCTCTTCTTTTTCTCTTCAATGTTTCTTGCTTCGACGACAAGCTTCAAACTCGACGCCCATTGAAACAAATGCTCTTTTATTGACCGCCGCCTTTTCGTGCTGCCCTGCTGTTTGCCTGACTGGTTGCACTGCACTGCACTGCACTGCACGGCACTGTGCCAGCTCCCTCCTCCACAGTCCAGCCCAGTCCACCGAGCTCAGCCAAGCAAGCCTACATACAAACCTTCTGGACTTCTCTTCTCTTTCCTCTTCTTCTTCCTTCTTGGCTCGCCATTTACCGGTTCCTGGTTAATCAATCCATCTACCCTCAGTAATCGAATGGCCCAAACCCAGCCAAAGCCAAAGCCACACCAGCACAACCCGATCAAGTTGATCATTGTCTTTTCCTCTCTTTCATTACAACATCTTGCTTCTTCCCCTTACTATCTCCGCCTTGTTCCTCGTTTGCACGCAACCTTATCCGACGCTACGTGAGTTCAACACAAATAGCACCACTCGTCTCCGTACTACAGCTTAGGTAAGCAACCCGGGAAATCATCAAGGCACCACTGTGTCGAATTGTTTTCTTTTGTCGGCTTCTTCTCTCTCGAGTGTCTCAATCTACTCTACTGGCTACTTTGCTGGCCTCCCATCATCTGTCCTTCTCGCTCTCCCTCTTCCCTCCTCTTCAAACGTCAGTGCTACACTGTTTCATAGCCTCTTCAGCGTCATCGTTTCGCTTCGCTTCTGCTAACAAAACAGGCACTTTTAGACGCTATATAATCCTCACCCTGCCTACATTCATTCAACCCTGGCCTTTTTTTCTACACCCGACCCAACGCCAACCAATCCTAAACCAAATAAATCTCTCGGCCCAACTGCATTCACATTCTTTCACAAGTGATTACGCTATCTTCTACTCGTCACATTTCCTTGTTCTTATCATCCTTTGCAGCAAACCATGAATCCCAGCTTTGCAACGCCGCGACCACCCTCTACCAACATGGACGCTTCGTCCACAGGCTCAGGTCCTGTTTCACATATGCCAGCCGATTTTGCTGCTCATCCTCCTACCATCGATACCAGCAATGCTGCCGATACCAGCAGTACTGCCACTACTTTTACTACACCTACTACTTCAAGTAGACCAATTCAGTTCCGCTCAAATACCATTGCGCCCTCGCCCACTATCCCCGAAGACGAAGTTTCCTTTTCCACGAGCCCGACATCGCCTATTCTCTCAACTAGTACTCCTCGTAGTCCTAGCCAGCTTCGTCTGGTTACCGATATTCACGGCAAAACCCTCCAGTCGCCGTCTCGCAACTCTGATAGCCACTCTTCTACCACCTCGTCGAATCGTCTCTCAACAAAGAAGTCGGCCTCGAGTCTGCGCCCCATTGCTCGCACGCCCAGCTTCAAAGCTGCTATGGCCAAGTGCATTTCCTCTGCTACTGTCTCTTCTCCCGCCAGCTCCATTGCTCCAAGCCCCATAATCACTGCCATGGGCGACGTCACCCCGTTACCTTCGCCTCTACTATCCAACGACTCGCCCGGCCCGTGGCGCGCCTTTGCCGCCAGGCCCCCATCTAGAGAAGCCCCGCCTGCTGTGCAACCCAGTTCTGTGTTTGTGGCGTCGTCGGGCGAGTCCATTGATGCTGCCTTGGCCAACAGCAACCGGCGCAAAAACTATGCTGGTCTTACCACCGACCGTGACAGCCTCAACCCCGCACAACACCCTGCTAATATTCAGGAACACCATGCGCGGAATCGAAGCCTCAGCGAATTCGTGCCGGACCCGGTTGCTATTCCTAAGCGCATGGTGACTGTCTCTGGCCCACACGGTCGTGAAACCAAGGACGCCGCTAAGCGCCACATGCGACGAGAAACAAACTTTGCCGAATCCCGCGGGCTTACCCCGACGTGTGAAAAGCCTCCCACCCCACCGCCAAGCGAGTCATCAAAATCTTCGGTAGACGGCGCTACCATTGAAAAGCCCAAGGGCCCTTCTGCTGAATACTTTGAGGCCTATGGCCGCCTCGACGGCAAGAAGCGTCGCTGGAGAGCAGTCAAGACGCTCGGCCAGGGCACGTTTTCGCGCGTTGTTCTGGGCACTAGCCAAACAAACATTGACGATGAAACATTGCTGGCTATGAGCAATAACACAGCAGAGGTCCGCCTAGATCGCAAGACTCTGGTGGCCATCAAAGTGTGCGAACATGGTCCTCGTGGAGGCGCCAGTGAAGACCGCATTGAAATGAGTCTGAAGCGCGAGCTCGAAATTATGAAAATCACACGCCACCCATCGCTGGTCAACCTCAAGGCCTTTAATATTGAGATGACGCGGGCCATTCTTGTGCTGACGTACTGCCCCGGCGGCGACTTGTTTGACGTGGCGACCACTAACCGCGCCGTATTGAAACCCGCCCTGTTACGCCGTATCTTTGCCGAGATTGTCGGTGGTGTGCGCTACCTGCACAACCAAAAGATTGTCCACCGTGATATCAAGTTGGAAAACGTGCTCGTCAACCTGCGCCCATCGGAGCTTTCAGACACGCGTATCAACTGGGATACGTACCCGTATTCTGTTATTACTGTGACGGATTTGGGACTGTCGCGGCAGGTTCTTGACGACGAGAAACTCGAGACACGCTGCGGCTCGGAAGACTATGCGGCACCCGAAGTCATAATGGGTCAACCGTACGATGGCCGCGCCATTGACGCGTGGTCGCTTGGCGTGCTGCTGTATGCGCTGCTCGAAGCGCGTCTGCCATTTGACCCACATCCGGGTGTCAGCGACTACCATCGCATGCGCAGCCGGACAAGCCACCGGATTGCGCGCGTCGAGTGGCGCTGGGTCGAGTATGAGGGCGAGGACGGCGATCACGAGGGCAGCATTAGCAAGTTTACGGGTGTGGGTATGTTGGGAGCCATGCAAATCACCGAGGGCCTGTTGAAGCGTGCACGCAGCCGGTGGACGCTAGAGCAGGTGGCGGAAAATGAATGGGTCAAGGAGGCCCTACAAATTCCCGGGGGGTTGCAGTATCGTGAGGAGCGCGAGGGACAGGAGGTTTCCTAAAACCCAGCTCTAGTCTTACCTTGTATCTTTGAGTTCTGTTATCACATGAACTGAAGCATCATGGTTTGTACTTGACGCCGCTTGTTTCTTCTTCTTGACGCCCCCATGTATTTTGGTATGCTTTCTTTTTTTTTTTTCATGTCGCCACCGATGTCCTTGACCCAGCACGCCTTTCTTTCTTTGTCTACACGGCGTTTTCGCAGTTGTTTTTTTTCTTTGTTTTTTTCTTTTTTTTTTTTCCTCTTTCTTCGTACTACTTATCTTCAAACTCGGTTAGCATTTTCCTCATTATTTTGCTGTGTTTATTGTTTCTATTGGAAGCCTGATTTTCTATTACTTGTTACATTTTACATCATGAGTCTTTTTTTTCTATTTTTGGTAATGAGGAAAACAAACAAAATCTATCTTCATTCTCATCAAATGTATTTTCTTGCCTGGTAGTGTCATTCTGCTATCATGATGTTTTCTTATCGCCTTGGCTAGTTGTTGTGCCGTCTTATTGTTGCACTGGGCTTAATCCGTAACGACATCCGATACGTGAGGTCCTAGTGACTATTCATATTTCTACTGACGTCTCTAACACTCATAGAGCGAATGACACTGGCCCAGACTCTTTTGCCGCCCCTCTCTCGCTCTGCCCCGTCATACACGTCCCACCAGTCCAGTCATCTACTTGGCAACAGGCCAAGTCCTGAGTCAGCCTTGACGTAATTCGAATCTCTCCCTTGCTTCTTTTCCCATAGCCAGCCGAGCCTCTATTCTCCGTCTCGCGATATGCCGTCCCGCTTCTACTCGCGCACCACGTTGTCCCAGCGCACACTACAAGCAATCAGGCCTTTGTCCCAAGTCCCCCGCATGTGCTGGGATACAATGCACGACAACCTCTATTGTTGTTTAGCCTGGTAGGCCTTGCCTTTATCTTGCTCCCGAGCCGTGGCTCTGTCTGTCTTTGAAGTTACACAGAACAACTTGTTTGGACGGGATGAAGCAGCCATTTGACGCGTCGATCTTGGTACCGCCAAAAGGTTCTACGCTTTGTGTACGCGGGAGCAAGTTCTTTGCTGGCTACAGTCAAGTGCCATGTGTATGCACAAATGCATGTATGTATATGCACTGAGAAGCTGGTTACATTTGTATGGGCCAGGAATTACTAAAAAAAAATGGAATTAACATCAAGACCAAGGAGTGTTTGTGGTTTGACAAAATGGTTGTTTGCTCGTTCGTATCGACGCTTCCCGGCTGCCGAGACATGAAACTACAACCGAACGCATTGGAGTTCTATCAAACAACAGAGATTATATTGGCCTCTTGTAATCTTAATCCTGGACTGGGACACTGGACGAACCAAGCCATTTCTACAAAAGTCGGCTGTTGCCTTGAATGGAACCACAGCAAGATAACCAGCAAAAAAGGAGAAAAATGTGGCTCAGGCATTCCAAGTCTCCATTTCTTGTATACAGGTTTGTTCTTTTCTTCTTTCTCTCAAGTGCCACAGAAGAACAAAAGACGCTCGGATGTTTGCAGGTGTTTGCAGGTGCTTGTTCAACGATAGATGAGATGCGCGCGAAGAAGAGAGCGTGGCGGTTTGCTCGGGAGCGTGCGTCTTCTACACCGCCTAGTTTTTATCCCATTCTGTTGTTCCAATTCAAGTGACCGAGCAATCTTTCTAGGCTAGGTCACCATGACACAAGAGTACAAGGAACAGTGGTTGAGCACATGGCTGGTTCCATGAAAATGAGAAGCTGATGAGAATGGTGGGTAGAGAAGGGTTATATTGACTAGGGTTATATTGACTTCCAACAACAGAACACAAAGGAGGCATTGCAAAATGCGGAATACGATGGGCTTATTTGTTGCGCCCGCAAGGGCAAGCAAACAGCATCCAATGGGGGATTAGACTTGATGCAAGGGATAAACGGTGGGATGTGCCAAGGTGGAAAGATAAATCGTAGTTTGGGAGTTGTCGTGTTAGTTGAACGAGAACTGTCGGCTGATCTCATGTGGGTGAGAGGACTGTTTATTCACCTTCTTTTTTT
>JACYXV010000275.1:0-17746 GCA_016859225.1 Thielaviopsis cerberus | reverse complement strand
TCTGCACCTGTGCCTGCATGCGCGTTGGGGCCTGGGCCTGACCGTGGTGACTCTGGAACTGGCTCTGACGATGCGGATGCTGGTGTTGGTGCTGGTGTTGGTGCTGGTGCTGGTGCTGATCTAGCGTCCCTGCAGGCGGCGGTAGACGCAGATGCGGGTTCGCTGCGCGAATCGACGACGTTGCTGCCGAGGCCGACAGAAACTCGGCACGGGCATTGCGAAACTCGAGGGAGAGCGGTGATGTAGATGGCGATAGGTTATGCGCTGCAGCGGCCGGTGATAGTGGTGAGGCCAGTGATAATGATGACGGAACCGGCATGGTGGAAGGCTGACAGAAGTGCAAAGGCCGTAGATGGAGGGGCTGGGGAAAAAAACTTCCCAGACAGGACTGGTAGCCTTGCGGGGTGCCTTCCGTTCCAGGTCGACAGATATCGCCAGTTCTTTCCGTGACTATTGATATGAGGGTGGAGTTTCGGTATGGTATGATATAGTATAGTGGGTGATTTTAGGGGAAGGCGCTAACACAACCTGCGTGAAAAGAGGAAGGAAGCTATAACGAGATACGGAAACTGCTGGCTTGCGCTGTTGCTGCATCTACTTTTTGCATGTGCATGTGCTTAAGCAACAGCATTTGGCAATTACCGCAAAAGCTGTCTTTTTTCGTCGCTATGATGCTGTTCGTGACTCGCAAGTACGGTACTGATCCGATCACAAGAGAAGGTGCGTTGTGACTCCAATGGATCTAGTAACCAACGGTTAGGAACTAAGGCCGGCCAGCCCTATATCACGACAGCGCTCTATAGCAGGGTAACCCAAAAAGACGCTGGCATGAAGTAAGTTTGATATAGGAAAAGCTCAAGAACGAGAGGCCCAGCCCTGGTCCGCTGTCGGTATATGAATGGTCTGCTGATAAGAGTGTAATGGAACAAAGATGCAAGGTGAGATTAAGGTCTTGTCAGGTAAGACAGGAACGGAGGATAGGCAATGAGCTGATGTTGTATTATTGAAGCCGGAGTGAAAAGGGAAGGGAAATGATTGGCGGCGATGGCTGGCATGAATAGCAGATATAAGAAAACAAACAAGAACAAGGTGAACAAGCAAGATACAAAGATCAAGAGGGAGGACAGGAAGAGAGAATAGCAGCGGAACAGCAAGAGGAAATAAAAAAAGAAGAAGAAGAAGAGAAACAGAAAGAACATGAGAAAAGAGCAGCCGGCAGATGTATCGCCTTGGCAGGTTATTTTCCTTATTTCTCAATAATTATTGCTATTTTTTGTATGTACTTGTTTTAACCAACCTGTGAGAACCCGCCCCAAACAATCCCTTGAAAAAGAATGGATGACATTGTGCGTATATGCTTTGCTCCTGCTCGGCCTTTTCCTTGGTCACGTCGACTCTCTCTCGTTTACTCTTCGTTTCGCTGATGGTAGCAAGATTTCAAGGTTTCTTCTTTTCGGCTGTAAACTTGGAACTTGCATCAGAGATCAAGGGCAGGGCAGGGCAGGTCTGGACTGGCCTGGCAGGGCCCTCGGATGGGATGGGCTTGGACGGACTTGGGCTTTACAGAGATAGCTTGAGCTTGGACTTGGAAGCAGGCGGGAATACTAAGCACTGGACACAGCAGTTCCTTTTTCAGTCGTCGCTCTGAATCCTTCCGGTATCAAGAATAGCACGAACTTGACGAAGCAGGTACAACTTGCATTGTCCTGGCATGTTCACCCTACAACAGCTCCTCTCTGCAGTACATGGTCAGCACTTGACAATCCCGATTTGATCTCCGTCTCTCCGTGTCCTTTTCCTGCTCCCATCACATATCACATGCCTAACAGCCTACCCACAACACCTGTTAACCCTGTCTCTGTACTCGCGCTGATCGGATGTTGCAAACGCTTCCTCCTCAAACGCGAGAACCGTGTTTCTGCTCCTCGCTCTCGTTGTTTCTTACAGCGCTCTATTCTACTGCTACTCTTGTCACCAGTCCCAGCGTTTGATTTACCCTCTGGCTTTTTTGCCCTTGGCAATCATTGACAAATCCAACTGTAAGTGTTTTCGGCCAGTCTCTGTCCGTACGTATCAACAGTCTCTCCGTACGTATCAACAGCCTCCTCGTACTACTACTGCTAGTCAAAATGGCTCCAACGGACAACTCAACTCTCTGGCTCGTGTTTGTTCCTCGCTCCGTGGTGCCATGTGACCAAATCTTTGTACATACTTGTTACTTGTTCATGCTAGCTAGCTTAGGGGCCCGTTGTATCAAAGACTAAGACAACCACCACTTGTGCGCTCGGCTACACTTGTACAAGCGCCACTACTACGCAGTAGAACAGCAACAAAACCTTCTCTTTCTGTTTCTGTTTTCTTGTCCCTTGTTTCTCTGGCCCGCCGTGGTCGACGTGTCGTCACACCTGCTCTTTTCCTCGGCGTTTACTCTCAGCTACCTAAAAGGTCTATTGGTAACCCTAATTTACCTTACCCAGCGCTTCAGCCGCCGAATAACATTGGGATTGGCCATCTCCAAGAAAGGATGTATCCTGTCGTATAAATCCCAGGCGCCTTTGGTGGTATGTATGCAACGCACATGCCTCAATGTTTCGTCTAATGTATCTTGAAAACACTCGACCCTCCTCCTCCACCAACCTATTTCCCATCCTCTAGTCTCTTTCCTCTTCTGCCCCCCTGGACCTCTTCTGTCCTCTTTGGTATCATCCGTCCATTCGCTACTTTTTTTGCCCAATATTCGATTTTGGCCGCCTGCTCGCTTATATTGCGCTCTGGTGACTTCACGGCTGTGCCGCCACCTCTTTTCCATTGTGACTGTCCGTCCCTCTCGCCCTCCTACAACTCCGAGCTGTGCCTCTCTCTTTTAAAGAGCCTCTCTTGTAAAGAGCCCTCTTCTAAATGTTACTTACCATGGGCTGAGTCTGAACAAACGTGTGCTTTTCGCGCGTTGTAGTGGAATAAGTGACAAGAGACACAACCTGTCAGCACAGAACTCGAAACATCAAGGGGCGGGGCGGCCATAAGAGTCTCATCTGGCGGCCAATGCGCTGTTTATATTTTAGTTCCTTTGATGCTAGCTTTTCAGAAGGGCGCCTTCTGGCAATCTATCGCACTCGTTTTGTTGTCTACTTTATGACTTTAGAAGCACTACATCCGTTCTCTCATCACTTCATCCGTTCTCTCATCACTTTTACCGACTCTCATTCGCTATGGTGCACAAGAAACGGGAAAGGTCAAACTCTACGTAGATGTTTTCAATATGCCGAGCGAATCCATGAATGCCGAAAAAAAAAAAAAAAAAAAAAAAAAAAAAAAGGCACATGGAGAGATGCTGTAGCCAGGCTCTCTCAGAGCTTCAGGTGTGGCGGTATCAGGCCTGTCTCTCTTGTTTCCTACCTGTAAACAGCACTACAAAGCGGCTCCTTACTAGGGGTCCCCTCCCTATTCGACCTATCCACTTCAAACTGCTTTTTTTCTTGTCTTATAGGCTCTACTAATTTCCACCTTTTCCTTGTTGTTCTTCCTCTCTTCTCTTCTCATCAAGCCCTCCTGGGCCTTTTTGGTGTGCAGGCCCCCCCCCCCCTTATCGACTCATAGTTTCAGTGCTTCCGCCTAGCTAGACTCCGCTCACAGCCTAATGAGACTCTGCGTCATGTCACAGTGTTCTGGAGATGCTCAAATAGCGACGTCTTCTTTCAGAACACGCTCTTTAGTTGTCCAGGCGCAACCCAACGCTGCGCGCTCGAAACAACAACTTGAACCTTGGCTCTCTAGAGTCTCTCGCGCACAATTGGCGTTTTTCCTCCCTTATTTTGGCGTTTTTGGCACGTTCTTAGCGTCTTCTTAAGCTTCTTCTTCTGTCTGTCTTGCTTTGCTTCCTGTCACACATTCCGCTTGTTGTGTCAATCATAATCTTTTTCTTGGGGACTTTAAAACGCTAGCGTTAAACTTGTGCTGGTAAACAAACCTAGCTAGAAATCGGGAACTTTTTTGTGTGTAACCCTTATGTGGCGTGCAAGTGGTAGGGTTTGGGGCTTGACATAAGAACAATCCGTTATCTTTAAACTTACACAAAACTTAGCTGCGGGTAAGCAATTGTCTTGTAAGACCACACAGCAGCAGTTACTATCACCATATACTAGCTTTGTCAGTGTAGTACAGCATGAATCACCCATCCAACTCGGTAGAACAAAATGGAAGCACCGGAAGTCGAAGAAATAAGAGGCAAACACGATACAGTCTGCAGGGTGGAAATTGGCTATGCGCATCTCCCGCTGGGCGCTGGGCAACTGGCGGTCTTGCATCTACTCATACTTTATTCATTCCTCTACTTTAAACCGGTTACACAAGTCTTACGCATACATGCAACTTGGAGGTCTGCTGATTTGATGGCTTGCGTTGCCGGCTTTATGCTTTGTAAATCCTTCATCATTAGCCATCTAGGAACCTTAACTCACCGTTTATTCACTGCCAACCGAGGCGCGCTTCATGTAAAGGAGCGCATAAAGGAGAACAAAAAGGGGGACAAGACGAATAAGACAGGATGAGAGAGGATCGATGAACCGTCAAATCACAAGGGAGGCATAAACGAGAAGAGCACTTGTGAAACGCCAGACCACGATGGCATCTGATGCCACTTGCAGCAAATAGGAAAGCCGAAAGTAAGAAAGCAAGCCCATGGAGAGAAATTGGTAGAACGGGGTCAACGCGAAATTCATTTGCCAATTCGATTTTGTATGTATATCCAGATCGAACGAAATGAAACAAAAATATTGCAAAACCAACAACTCAACAGATAGTATTGTACTAATTTGGTAATTTCGTGATATGATTTGTAACAAAGTTGAAAGAAAACAATAAAATGAGAGCAACTAGATTGCGAGACGGAAATAGAAATAGTAAAGTGAAGTCTGTGATAATGTGAGATACGAAGCTGTGAAATCAGAACAAGCGGGCGATAAAATAGACAGAACATGATGGCGTTGAAACATTGATAAAAAAAAAATAAGCGCAGACAGGAACAGAAAACTTGGACAAACAAATCGTAAACCAAATAATAATCAGTACCGCTTCGACGGGGCACCGCCAAAGTATCCTCCCGCATTCATATATCCATCATTCATCGGCGTCGCCATTGGCATTGACGACATTTGCGGCATCGAACCCGCCATTGCATCAAACTGCGCCGGGTCGTAGTAATTACCGCCACCGCTACCCATTCCCTGCATATTCATGTACTCGTCTCCATGGCTGCCCGAGTAAGAGTGTCCAAACGCCGCACCAGGTCCGCTCATCAACGGCGGCTGTGTATTCATCCCCATCGGCATGTTCATTGGTATGCTGAGCGGCATCGGGATGCCACCACTCATTGGCGGGTTGGGCGGCATGGTGGCGCTGCGAGACATGCTCTGCCGGCGGGGCATGGAGCGCGGGTTCATCGTCTCGGTCCCCGGGAACAAGCGGCGCGTGGCATTGACAGCAGGCGAGTATGGCACTGTATTACCCCACGAACCAGAGGTGGGGGTACGTGGGCTGAAGCCAGTAGTATCTGAGCTCACAGTGCAGGGAGAGTCGAGACCTGGGGTGGAGTACGGATCGGGGCCAACAGTGCGGTCAAGCCAATTGTTGTAGAGGGTGTGGCAAACAGCCTCGTATACCATATGCGTAAAAGATTTGATTTCGACAGTCAGGTGTGCATCGGGAACTTCGTACAGCAGGTTATGCGCCGTTAGAACATCGCAAACATTCTGTTCACCAAACTGCTCATTCCATTCCCAAAACGAGTTGAGATCCCGCATCAGCTCGTCGCTAACCAGAGTAGAGCTAGGCGCCGGTTTTCCCGAAAAAATCACCTTGTAAATCTCCGCCCACTGCTCGGCTGGCTTTGCGCGCGATTTGGCAATCTTGTAAATTTTTTTGCGCTTTGTGGGGTCCACGCCATTGTGCATCGTTTGAACGCGAGTCGGGCACGGCGGCTCAGCTTTGAGATGGGCATTTCTTTCGAGGTAAGTCGGGTATGTCTTCATGCAGCGAGGGCAGCTAATAGTGAAACGGTGGCACCAGCGAATGTGCGTGACCACGCCTTCAATATCCGGAAAGACAAAGCCACCACACCCAGAGAACTGTTGCTTATCGTGCATGGGGAATGGGCAGGCAAAGACGTGTGGAGATGATATGCTGCTACGGCGTCGGGAAGAGTATGAAGCAGGGAACAGATTGGGGTCAAACCCGCTTTGCTTTTCACTGACCCGCGAGTTGCCACGCGGCCGGCGCATTGTTGAGCCTTCCATGTCAAATCTGCTAGCAGGAGGGGGGCGTAGAGCTCCTCCACTGCGGAACCAATGCCTGTACTGATGAAGAGCAGTATTGAGGGCAGAATCGAAGCACTTCATGAAAGAGTGCTGGCTATTTAATCTATCATTGTCCGCGGAGAACCCATCCACAGACGAGGTATAGCCAGACTCGTCATCATACTCGTTGGCAATCTCGGTGCGTGGAGCCATTGAAACGAAATCGTCATCATCGTCTTCTTCAGGGGAAGACTCGGTCGTTCCAGGGGCAAAAGGCACGGCTGGAGGTTTTTGCTCATGCGATGACTCGCGGCGGGACCGCGAAACGGGAGGACTAGGGGCATGGCCGAAACTCTCGGCGCGGGAGCGACGCGCACCAATCTCGTCACTAGAATCTTCTTCGGGAATTGTCGATTTAGGGCGTTGAGGGCCCATTGCAGGACGTCCACTGGTGTACGAGGGACGACGATGCTTATCGGAACTAGCCGAGCCAGAAGGAGGAACAGTCGGCAAAACAGTGTCACCAGTGCGCGCGCTAGAGTTGGACATGGTACGGCTAGGGTGCGGCCGGCGACTAGAAGAGGGCTCCGTTGGGGCTGCGGGGGCCTCAGGAGGCGGAACTTTTGTGGACCTTGAGGTAGACTCGCGCGATGAGCGGTTGTGAATGCTATCGCGGCGATGGTATTGGGTTGTAGGCGGAGTGGATGAGTGCTGAGATGACGATGTTCGGTGACGGCTGCTGCGCGCATGAGATGAAGAGTGCCACTCATCATTGCTCTCAGAGATGTTGGCGTAGTTCAAATCGGGCGACTGACTCATGTTTGAGTTACCAGAGCCAGCGTAAGAGTTCCATCCGTGCTCGTAGCCATCAGGTCGACGCGAGAACCCTTCGCAAGAAGGCCGATGCGTATGAGAAAATGATCCGCGGTGGTCAGATCCAATTGAGCCACTGGTATCGTCACCCCATTCACCGTTGGACCGCCGAGTCCGACGATTGCGCTGGCCTGTAGAGATTGGTACCGGCATAGTCCCTGGCCGAGATTGCGGCGACTCAAGAACGTGCGGTTTTGTCGTATAATTCTCTGAAGTTGGGCGACGCGAAGGCCGACCGTTAGACCGAATTGAAGATCTGCGGTCGTGTTTGTGGTACTTTCTGCTACCAGCGGCCGACTCTGAGTCGCTGGCATCAGCATCACGGTCGGCAGCCGTCTCAATTGGCGGCGATGGAGCTCGTGGTAAGTCGGCACCACGATCGGGAAACTTGTGTTCACTGCGGCTGCTCTTACGAGAGCTTTTACGGCGCGACTTGTGGCCTGAGCTTCGGCGGGAGGTAGAGTCTTGGGAGCGCTTGGAATCTTTGTCATCCTTGGACGGCTGGGTCTCTTTGGCTGAAGGAATTTCACTAAGCTGTTGCTTTTCTGAGTCAACCGGAACAAGCTGCTTGTTCAAGTTGTCGCATTCACCGTCAGACTGGCTCTCGCTGTCAGTGAGCTCACTTTCACTAGCAGAACAGCTCTCCTCGCTATCATCATCCTTGGCCACAGGAGTAGGATCGACGTTTGAGGGCTTAGTCTTGGTGGGCACAAAGTTCTTTGCTGTCTGAGCAGCCAAAGTCTTGGACTCGGATGGCTTTTTGTCCTTGTCAACTTCCTCATCAACTTTCTCTTCGCCAGCTGTTATGAGGCGTGGCTCTTCCTCTTTCTCATCACCGGTCTCATGATCACTTTCAGGATCAACGATTTCTGGTTTAACATCCAAAATGGGAATGTTTTGAAAAGTTTTGGGAGCCTTCTTAGTAGCCTTAACTTCGTCAGCACCTACATCACAGGAATCGTTGTGAGTAGATTCGTTGTTGCTTTCAAAGTATTCTGAATCATCACGACTACCACGGTGAGAACGACGCCGAGGGGTCCTTGTTGTTGATGGGACTTTGGAGGGCTTGGTAGAACTAGACTTCCGACGAGTATGAGTGAACTCTGGCTCGACATTGGGCGGACTAGACGACGGCTTAGACCGCTGCCATCCCAATGGATCAGAGCCAAGACCTGAGCCGGGAGGCGGTGCGCCAGAGCTGCGGTGCGCAGGCCGAGGGCCGGGGACGGTGCGAGGGCTTGGGTGGGTGTGAGTAAAAAACGGATCCATATTGGAGCGAGACGACGACGAAGTAGTGCGTTTGCGTCCGGTGTGATGGTATTCGGAGTCATCGCTGTCCGACTCAACGGCAAACGGAGTGGTGTCCGGCTCATAGTCCCGGTAAGAGGGCTTTACTCTGCTGCTGGCTGAGGAAGCATGGTGCGACTTCCGGCCGCTGTTGGCCCGGCTGCGGCGGTGAGAGTCTGCATGTTCTTCGGGGCCTCGGGAGTTCATAATGCTATGCAGCAATGCATGAGCGGGCAGAAGAAGGCAGATATAAAGATAATAGTCCAGATTGTAAACGTAAAACAAGGAAAAACAGATGCGGACGGTGCGTAAACAAAGAAAATGGGAGGTAAAACAAAGAGTAAAGAAGAAGAAGACAGCCAAAGAGGAGGAACAAAAGCAGAAAACTGGACGTTAAGTTGAATCAGAACGCAATCGTAAAGTTATAATAGGACCGGCACCGAGAAACTGTGGAGAGGCAGTAGAAGAAGGAAAAAGAATCAGAAAGCAAGGGATTAGAGTGGGATGATAGCCTATGAAGGACCTGATTTAGTAGGATTGCAGCGGGGTTTCTCTCTTGGTACTGGGTTTGCAGGCTCTGTCTTGCCTGTGACCTTTTCGGTTTGGTTTGTTTGGTTCAAGACCCGTAACCGTAACAAGTAACATGCATCCAGATCCAGGCGCAAGTACAAGCGGGAAGCAAGGTGAGGTGCGTTGGATGCTACAGTGAAGCCAATGCACTCACACAACACAGCACAGCACAGCACAGCACAGCACAGCACAAAACAACACACAGATTGGCTTATCAAAAGTCCTAATTAGGCGGGCTTTCCAAGTGGATTGGTAGGACTTGTTTCGTTTCGTGTCGACTTATCGGCTAGGTCCTTGTGTCGGGAGAGCGCTTGACCGGATTTCTCTAGCGGTGGATGTTGACGCTGTGGCTAAGGTTGTGGTAGTAGTGTTGGTAATGCTGGAGGGTATGATGTCGCTAAGCCATTCTACGTGCTGGGGACTTGTCTAGAGTCAATGGTGTATGTAAGCCCGGATGTGATGTCCTGGAAGAGAATCTGGCCTGACCGCAAAGTCGACAAACGAAGCCTAGCTTAGATATAATTGGGTACTGAGTAGGTCTAGCTGGGCGGAAACATTGGTTGCTGGCTCGGGGTCCAGGCCTTTTGCTGCAAAAGAGAACCAAAGTGGCGCTAGACTGTTTTGGGGAGCGGGATTCTTGTCGTGGCCTGGCATACAACACCAATTATCAGCATTATTATATCGGGACAAGTCAGTGTTGCTTGCGTGCATATGTATGGTTATAGGGAAGGGGATTGCATCGCTTAAGCTGCAGGCCAGTGAGAAGGAGGCAAAAACGAAGGGGGCAAACAGGTAGAGAGAGAGAGAGGCAAGACGGAATACAAAGCCAGCCGTTGCATTGTCACTATGAGAGCGCCCAAAGTACAGTGCATGTAAAATCCGGGCCACGACTAACGACCAGGGGCTTTCAATATGAGGCGAACCCAAGTTGTCTGGCAGCCAGCCAATGAATGCAGTGCATACGCAGTCTTTTTGAAGCTCCATTTTTATATCTGCGTTTAGCTGACTACGCAGAAGAGATGCTGAGACAAACGCACGCTGTACGCAAACTCTGCACCTATACTGCGCTCTTCAGCGCACAGCGCAGCACAGCACAGCACGGCAAAGCATTGGCTCGCTATCTTGGTTTCCCTCCATCAAGGCAAAGAGGGGGAGGGGAATAACGCTGCATACGTACCAGAAGAGTGATAGAAATGATAGGATTCGAGGTAGAATTTGCCGTGTAAAAGAACGATGGTTCCAGAGGACCTATTTCGGCTTAGTCTAGATCACTGGGCCTAAAAGTTGACATGTGAGACTTGGGCCACGCTGCACAGAAACAGAATAAAGAATAAGATTTAGATAGCTGTTAATGCTGGTTAGGCGTAATCTTGCACTGGCGTAGTGTGAAGGTCAAAAACAAAATAATAGAAAGCCTTGGTCTAAAAGGCGGAGTGGGGGTGGAACTTAGAGTAGCCAGAATTCTGCCGGCTCCGTTAAAATCAAGAACAAAGAGCAGGGCAGAGTGGGTCTTGATTTTACAGAAGGGTCGCTAGAGAAAAAAAAAAAGAGGGGCCCTAAGTATTTTTTTATACTAGTAATATCCAAATGCCGGTTTGCAGGACCAGAACAAGGCTACGAGATGGCTTCGAAAATCACCAATCAACTGCATGAGTAACAAGAGCTGCAATACGGCAAGCTTAGTAGCTCAAGAGTTGTTACAAAACCCAAGCCACTTGCGACTTGTCACGAGCTGGTCGTTGGGTCTGCTTATATAATGGGAAAACCTAGGGCTGTCGTGTATGGATGTTGGGGGGAACAGTAGAACAAGGTCTAGAGACTCCATCTTTACCTGGAACAGTAAGGTACAAGTGCCATTTCGAAACTCCCGCCAAAGCATAGTATTTACAGACAATGTGTCTGGTATATTGGAGAAAAGCGGCAGGAAATAGCGACTGGCAGCTTGTGCTGGCGTGAGAAACTGCTGGTTCAAGGGGTGGGCTGTCAGGAGAGGCAGAAGTCAGAAATAGGAACAGAAAGCCTTGTTTTTCTTCTATCTTTTCTCATTGAGATGCATCTGCACAGGAGGACCCAACGTTCCTCAAAACCAGTAGAACAAAGCCTGAGCTCAACAGGGCTTCAGGTTGTGAGTCGCGTGGCTAGATTTTGATTGACTGTGAATCAGCCATCACAGATGAACTCGCAGACGACAACGTGTAGCGACAGGAGGCTTTCCCTTTCATCTTTCCCTTATGACAAGTGTCGTGTACGACTTTCTGGCGACTGGTCCGCGCCGCCTGACTAAATGGCGGCTTAACGCCAAAACCAAGCACCAGCCCTTTTGCCACACAAGCCCTAGGGTTTGGGCTAAGTACCTTGACGTTCTTTTGAGCAAACCGGCCACCATACGATTGCACAGCAAAGCCCAAAATACTACACTAATCGGCCGATTACATCATCTCGTGTCCAGCTTCACAACTTTCGTACGCCGTTGACTGTGCCGGAAGTATGCAGTTATGCGACAAGCGAGAGTACAAAAATGCAACACCTGGGAAGCAAAGGTACATTGCATGTATCTGTACATGTGTTTGTGAGAGAGAAGACAGAGGCTTGAATGTGCTGATGCAGCTGCCATAATCAAAGGAGCAAAACGGTAGAAATGAAAATGACAGAGAAAAGCGCACTGAGCGGCGCTTTGCCTGTAACCTTTGCGCGTTTTATCAGCCTCCCGTCAGCCACTTGTTTTTTTTTTTTTTTTTTTTTTTTTCTTGAGATACCCGCTGCCATTTCGCCCTGTTCAAGACATTAAAACCGCCGCGTAGCATTCTAATGTTTGCTTTAGCCCCGAATTGCCACTCAGTCCCAAGGGCTACAAGTTGGTGCCAGTTGATTGGCGAGTAACCAAGGGACAAGTTGATGCCAGTTGATTGGCGAGTAATCCATGGGCAGGCCCTGGAGCTGGTTACGAACCAACAAAAGATCAGCCTATGAATCTAACGAGCTGACTATTGTGGATTGTATTCTGGCCAGCTGGACAGTTTGGCCGGGTGCCTCTTTGTAGCTTCACTCTTGTTTTGGGTAAATCTGCAGCGTGGCGTTGGCAGAAGTCGGGCTCTGTGTCAAGCAGCCTTGGTAAAGGCATAACCAGGGCAAGATTGGCGCTGTACGCTGCCGCCCGTTACTCTGCCAAAGTAGACAACCCCGCCTTGATTAATAAAGTACCCCTTGCTCTAGTCCGAAGTTACATGTGTCCCAGGATGAGAGCACACCGTTGATTGAATCATGGGGGCTGACAGGCTGAGAATGTTGATGGTCGACGGCTTGCCTACAGTTACATTTTCTCACTGTGGATGTCTGGCCTGAGAAAGAACCAGGCCAGTAAGAATAAGAAACAAAGCTCCTCAACATGCTACTGTGTTTGGCTGATTATCTCCGGGCCTGGGGCTATTTTGAGGGATATCGGAGGTCACTTGGTATTCGTGCTCGCTTATATCGTGGAGCCTGCTATACATACATACACCAGTTGCTTCCCTCAATCAATTAATTAGTGAGAACTCATATGGATGTATGCACTTAATTTGCAGGGGCGTAAAGAGGGGGCAGAGACATGGAACTTGAAAACGGGGAGGCAGCTTAGGTAATTCAGTCCTTATAAAGATCTACCATCTTTTCATACAGCGGGGCTGGTTGCTTATGCCGCGAGCGCCCACCAAGCGGATGTAGATGGAGGAAATGGCCACTTAACAGCACGAATGTAAGATCGAAAGAAGACGTACCAAGCCCACGCCAACCGGTCTAGGAAGAGATGTGTTACGGCGACATTGATATCTGACTGGCGACCATTTGGTTAAAGCCCAGCGTGGATCGTGACCTATGATATCTGCGGAGTCGCCACACACAAGGTGAACCAGTGTTGTGTAGTAATTCATCCATCAACCCACGTACTTTGCACAGCCATCGCATCGCTGCATATTGCGAGATGACAAAAGGGCATGTCTAGAATGGATGGACGGAGGTTTGGAAGAGGGCTTAGACGTAATACGAAGGCTGCCGAGATCACGTAAATACATACGGCTTGGGTCTGTGCAGGTACACACACAAAACAACAAAGCCAGCTGATTTACGACGGGGGCTCGGCTCTGCCTTGCTCAAAGACACCTTTGTAGATAGACGTCATCACGTGGTCACGAATGGCATAGGAATGGGTATTCAACAACAAAGAACCCCCATAAATGAGGAGCAAGAAATGGGGCGGGCTACCGGTCCCGTGAGAGACACGGCCAAGCGAACATGCAAAAGACTGCGCCAAGTCCCACTTTGCCGGCAATTCTTCGGGTTAGTAGCAGCAAATCAACAGAATGCACACCTGCCAAATTGGTCAGTCTGCGTCTTTTTTTTTTTCTCTATGAGGGTGACTTTGTGTCCTGAGATCTCAGGGCAACAAGTACAATGTACAAGTACAGGTACTGCAAAAGTATCTTTACGTGGTGTCGTCATCTTGAATGGCTTAGAAAAGGCTTGCATAGTACATTTTTCTCACCTTTGAGTGTACATAGAAAGATCGACAACGTGATTTCTACGGATAGAGGTCATTTGGTCTCTTGACGCGGTGTCTTGTATATCACTTTTCTTGTTTCTTTTTCTTATTCTTTTCCTTTTTTTCCCTCTCGCTCTCGTGGGTAGGCAGGTTAATAAAGAATCTCATCATCATCCTTTTTTCCGGTCACCTTAACGATGAGACGAAAACAACGTCACAGGACACTTGGTGTATCTTCAAGCACCGTTAAAGGCGGCCACGGGGGACATGAAACCCGTATGGCGATGGGACCATTGACCCAGAGACAGAGACACTTTGAGAAAAAACCCCAGGAAGGCAGAATAATGCAGCTGGTTTTGGCAACCAGACTGCAAAAGGTACACATAGGTGGTGCAAGAAGTGTGAACCTGATTGTAAGAGCAATGTACACCACAATAAGCTTGCGTTCATTATGGGTGCGGTCACGAGCGGCTAGCGTGAGAGCGCCATCAGCCCGCGGGCTATCAAGTTTCAGGGCGTAGATTGAAGGTCGTTAGTCGAGACAAGCTCCTAATGGATGGTGCGAAGAACCCGAAAGCCTTGATACAAAGAGGCAGTTAAATTAATTGGGCTCCACATTGCCGCTCGCTAGAGTGATTGGTTATTCCCCTCTTTTTTAGCTTTTGACAAGTTTTAAACGCCCGGGTGAACCTTGTATCCCAGAGCGCAAGTAAGGGTCTTATACTACTGATTGTATATGCAACTTTTCATTGTTGAAACCTATGTATAAGTCAAATCATCCATTCCCCGTACTGCGCTCATGAGAATACCTAACATTGAATACATCCAGAAAGAATGGTTGCCCAAGTCATATAATCACGCCTATAGAAAGGCCGGAAAGCGGGGCCTGCTAAATGAAGCAATATGCAGGCTCGTCACTAGGCGAGAAACATCCAACTCTGTCATCCTCTCTCTTCTGTCCTAAGTGGCTTCCCGTGGTATAACCCTAACAACCCTAGTGTGAGCAACGCGATCGTGAGATCTCAGCTGGAGAAGGAATATGATATTGGGCCTTGATCAATGAGTCACAAGGGGCCGATAACTTGATTTTGGGTACCACCAAGCGTCACGAATTAGACCCAAAGATCTTCTACGTCGTGTATTTCAGCAAACTTTTCATAGTTTGCTTGAAAAACGTTGGCATCATGGAAAAGCGGTACGCCGGATTTAGGCGCTGCAACGCCGAATGCAGACCAAAATGGGAGAGAAGGATAGAGAGGCACCTATCAAAAAGCTAGAAGCGCTTCTGCTGTTTACTGAAAAAAAAAAAAAAAAAAAAAAAAAAAACAGACAAACTAGCAGGTCAGCTGGTGATTGTGACGTTGTATGAGGATCTAACCCTAAACAAATGTATTGGGTACAGGAAAAAACAGGGCCTAATCCAAGCACCAAAGCGAGCCCAACTTATTCTCTCCTCTAGCTAGCATGACATCCCGTTCCGTCTTATCAGCATGGCTTTACTATTGGTATGATGCACCAGCTCACCTACATATTGGCTGCAGAAAGACGACGTGCAAGTGCAGCGCAGGTGCAGAGAAAGCGATGCAATGTAATGCAATATATGCCACATGCGAACAAGTACTGGACACGCTACGTAAAGGGTTGCATATTGGGTTGCATGCGTGTAAGAATTGAGTATTGAAGCAGAGGAGATTGACAGAAAGACATATGAATGAGAGTCAGCCAGTCATGGACAGACATGGATAGACAAAAAAGAGAGCCCGTGGCACATGCAGACCCGGTCAACCTGTTTCAGCAAAATGCTTCCATCCGTGTTATAATCGCCCGCTTTTATGTTCATAGTGGCTACAGCGTCCGTCTCGACTAGCGCCAGCTCATCGTAGAGACAAAACCCATATATACCGGAACCAGAACTCATGCGGCACTAGACACACTAAATAGGAAGCCATCCAGGAGTTAAACGGCAGCAGATTATCCCCCCATCTTCAGCCTGGTTGTTGTCCCTCACGTTGTGTTCCCAAGAACAATGAGGCCTAGACTCCGTGGCCGTATCTTTTCATGTTATACACGGCCAGCCACGCAAATTAAGCAGTAACTCTGTGATACAGCCGTTAGTAGTATGAATGGAAAGCCTAACGTGCACAGCGTATGCTTGTCTTGCTTTCTTCCGTTAAAGGTGGGACGAATTGGCGGAACGCCGAGAAACTGAGATGGGTAGCTGCATTTCTCTGCATCAGCCATCGAGAGATGTGAAAGAGGAGGCAGGAGGAGCAGTTGAAACAAAGAGAGAGGGGGAAGAAAAAAAGAAGTAGTTGGAACGGAGAAACAGACACCTCGTGTAACGTGTCTATCTTAGCTATCGCAATTGGGGCCACAGGCAAATGTTCTTGTTGCTCCTTCCGATGCAGACTTACAAGAACTAGACCTCTCAGTAATCCCATGAGCAATATATCGACTATACAAGGCATTGCCTGCCATGTCGAGCAAGTCCTAGCTGACCCAGGAGTCACAATCCAGCGTATACTCATATGCACAGTAGCGTCTCGGTAATAGCTTGCCAGCACACAATAACCAGACCACCCCGGCGAATATTATTATGCAGGGGTCTCGTGGCGAATAGGAATAGAAGATCTAGGGTGAACTGTATCTTCAGCTCCAGCCTTGATGCGAGCTCAAACCTCTTGACCTTGAGTGCAAGAGAGTTTACAAGCTGACTAACAGAAAAGAGGCATGTCATGTCTTAGAAAAGAAGCTGGTGATCTTGGCATTGTTGGAGCCCTTGTGCGGCTTTACACTCGGGCGCGTACGGTTGTACGTTGCGCTGATGCTGCGCTTTTGCGGCGAAGGCGTAAGTGCTTGTTTTTTGGGGGTTGGCAGAGGGGCGTCTGCCAAGAGAGTGCGTTTATGTGTTGGTGACGGGACTGGATTCTTAGTGTCGTCTTCGCTCTTGACACCGACCAAGCTGCCATTATCCAATACTTCCCTATTAACCCCCTTAACCGTGGACTTGTTTGCCTGGAAAAAATGTGCTATGCTGGCTTTATTCTCCTTGTCGTCTATTGGAACGACATACGCAGCTGAGTCGGTTCCCACCTTGCCCACATCTCGCGTCACTGGATACACCTCTAGGGCGCCGCAAACGGCACCAGCATGCGCTGCAGCTGCTCTCCCCACGCTGTTATCTGTGGATCGAGCCACGCCCGCATAACCGCTGACCCGGGCTCTAGGATGACTGGCATGCGCTCATGCAGGAACGATAGTTGCGTATTGACATGCGTCGTAATTATCGTATATGTGTACACGGCCGTCACGTTACCGCTTTCCGCATCACCGTAGACTACACGATCCCACATGCCGGCGAGGTAGAGCAGTTTACCATCGCGACGCTTGACATGATGCGGGATTTTGTCTTTGCCCTTGTGTAGCCACTCAAAGAAGCCCTGTACGGGCACGATACAGCGTTTGTGTGTCTTCATAGATGTCCACATGCCGGTGGGCTCAGCGAGAGATTCGGAGCGGCAGTTGATAGTGCGCATGGTAAATTTGTAGTCGGGCTGACGCTTTATCCATGACGGAACAAGACCCCATTTCATGCTTTGGAGTTTGTAGTGTCTTTCATTGCGCCCTAAAGCCTCATTGTTGTCAGGCATTTCAGCGCGAAGAACAAGACCTGTGTTTCCGGGGGCAAAATTGTTTGTGCTAGTTGGCGCCTCTGAACTATCGTCAGAAGGCGCATCATTGACAGATATGGTTGCCTCGTTTTCAATATGCCATTGAATCTGAGATGGACGCTATACTAGGGTTAGATAGGGCTGTGGATAAAAGAGAGAAAAGACTTGCTAGTTTTTGTGCATATCGACCACACATTTTGAACTGGTTGTGGAATTGTATCGAGAGAAGATAAAATATAAAGAGGTTGTAGTGTAAACTTGCTATTATAGTCTCACCGAGCTGGTTGCCTATGCTGACTAATCTACCGAGCGTATACCCCACAAACGGTTCGGTCAGCTCGGTCAGCCCACGTCGTACGAATGAAATTTTGGGTTTCTCTTCCCCAATCTCACCACAACACCGGACTCACGTGACAGCAGCCATCTCGTCTTTCCGATGAGCCTACAACGCTGACACCTTTCTCCGACAACCACACCCGTCCCATTTTTCTGCGATGCACTGGCGTCTTTCCGCCAGCGTGTTTGGTCGGCTGCCTGCG
>JACYXV010000274.1:3634-17836 GCA_016859225.1 Thielaviopsis cerberus | reverse complement strand
TACATCGATCGATGCTCAGACGTACGTAGCTGTACATCGATCGATGCTCAGACGTCGTGTGCAAATACTATCTATGTCTTCATATACTCCACCCACATGTCCCGCTGCGTTTGCGCGTATTCCGTCCATAGGCCGCCCTCTTTACATGTCCCCAGATCCAGCAGCGGAACTATTGCCGGCCGCCCGTGCGCACACTGAAAAGGAAACGCACAGCGCGCAAGTTTCCGCATAATCTCCTCGCACTGCTCCAGGGACAGCTCATCGTTGAACATGACGGCACTGCGACACGCACGCGAATGCAGCAGATCGAGAATCCCGGCGGGACATGTCCGGAAGCGTGGGATGAATGGGTGTGTGGAACGGGGCTGTAGTTCAGGGAGACGTGGGCTAGTAGTGTGGCCAGAGTCAGCAAGGGACCAGATTTCAGCGCGGATGGCAGAGATGATGAGCTGAGGGTCTTGGACGCAGCGGGCGTGAATAGACGGTGGAATGGTTAACAGAGTGACTTTTGCTTGGGCGTTTACTTTTCCAAAATAACTGGGAGAGAGTATATCGTATGAAATGCCCCAGTTGTTGAGGTGTTTGCGATACCGAAGCAACAAACTGATTTCCTCTTCTGGCAACGCAAACAATATGGGTTTTGCTACTGGCTCTGAAAAGGCCACGGCGTTGGATGGTGAAGGAGGAAAATACAACTCCATGAGCTCTTCGAGACGAATCCGCTCATCAGCTGCGTGCTGGTCGACGACAACCAAGAGATGATTTTGCCCCTCCGTTGGTAGCTGGGCCGGGGATTCATCTTTGGGCAAAGCTACAAGAATGAATTTGCTATCTACTTGGCGCAAAACTTGCGCCTTGAGTAGCGCATCCTTGGAGATGTTGCTTTTGGCTGCCACTGAAACAGTCTCAAAGGAGACCATGTCACCAAGAGGCGTTGTTGATGACGTCACCGAAGCTAGCTGTGGAATTCGTGGCGGCGCAGTCTCGAATACGGGGTTCTTCCAGGTCGCAACAAGCTCCTTCATGCTTTTTGGTCTGGATACCAGGACTGGGTCAATGTCAAAAGGCGGGCGGGTGAGATTACCCGAGTTTGAAACAAGTGGCATATTTGGGAACGACCTGGGATCGATTTTGGGAATATCGGAGCGGCCTTGCTTGACACGGCCCCATTTGTCGAGGGGTGACGCAGACCGAGAAGACTTGATGGCATTCTGGGTGTGTGATGACAGTCGTTTGGCCGGAATGGCTTGCTTTGGCTCGACGTTGGCGGTTTTATGGCCGGCGTTTTTTAGATATTCGGTGCACACAGCTTTGAGCAGATCGGTGAGCATAGCGAGCATCTTCTGCGAGCCAAAAAGCTGCTCAACACTGAGTCGTTCTATTGTGATGACTTTAAAATAAAACATGGGCCAGCGCTCTGGGACTCGTTTTACGGCTCGTTTGCTTGAGTCGGCGAAACCAGCAAACTTGAGCATTTCATCATCCTCATCTTGAGACCGCGAGAAAGCAGAGTCGATGAACACTTTGTTGATTTCGTTGTACAAGGCGCTCGTTTCCACAGTATTAGAAATGGGAACAACGCCGAGACTAATAAACTGCGCTCGTCTCGAAGCAGCGGGAACATGGCTGATACACCCTTTAATAACAAAAGGACCGGCAGTAGCAGATATAGGCTCCCACTGAGCAAGGTCTGCGAGTCTGGCCTGGGCAAGCAGCTTGGGGGTGCGGACAGCTAGGATGGAGCAGTCGACAGGCTTAAATACAATGCGCCGAGGCACTGCTGTATTTCCCATCCCAGCAAAGCCCTCTAGCATAGATGATGCAACCTGGATAGTCAAATTAACCCCAGTAGGCCAGCTGACAAGAAGAGACGTGAGTGTCCAGATCAGAGCATTCCATTGCTTAGTCACATCGCCGGAAGAAACCGCTCGTTGGCGAACACGGACAGGCATGGAGCCAAACAGATCTCTCACCGATACACACGTGCCATGTCGGTATTCCAGAAGCCGCTCAGAGGCAAGGCTGGGTGTATTGCGGGTCACAGCCTTGCCGCGATGCAGAGTTATGGAATTTTGTGATGTCTGAGAGCGGTGGTGCGAGGTAATTGTAACCACAGCCAAAGTAGCCAGAGAAGCAATGAAGCTGCCCTTGAAGCCATGACATTGGCCGCCAGCCTGCCGCGAAGTATCTACATACATGTTAGAGATGGCCAATTCAACGTTGACCAAGAAACTCACGATGCGGCTTTCCCAGTCCACCGGCCTCGCTAAACTCGGTCGCTAAAATCCCGGATCCATCATCCTCAACGCAGCAATTCCCTCGCGAATAATCCAATACTACGCGAAGCTTCTTGGCGTCGGCGTCTAGCGAGTTCTGCACGAGTGCTGCAACCACTTCGTTTAGTGACGTCAGTTGTGCCGACGATGCGATCTGAGCTGCAGCGGCGGGTGGAAGGGGCCGGATAGAGCCGAGCGGAGCGTCATGGGGCATTTGAGTAGGACAACATTGAGCTTTAATGGGTGTTGGAGTGATTAGTGTTAGTAGTCGGGGATTTGCTACTAGAGATAGGAATTTGGAGGTGTTTACCGTTGTTTACCTTTAGTAAGCTGTAATGTTGGCAGCTGTCAGTCTCATAAAACGGGCCGTCAGCTGCGAGATGCACAACGCCCAAGACAACAATCTCCCTGTCTATTTGTCAGACAGGCCCAGAATGAAATGGAATGATGTGATTGTTTGAAAGCGTCAAAGTGAAATTTCAGTTTGATGGGACCGTCCTGTGAGTTTCCCTGGAGAAATTGTGGCGGAGTTTGCTGGTTGTTTCAGTAGGGATTGGACTTGTTTAGAGGTTTGGTTGTTGTATCTGCAGGCTGCTGGCAGCTGCCAGGTCTGGTCACATGCAAGCTGGGATTTCATCTTGATGTAGCCAGCAATGAGTCCCCGCCAAAGTCTTATGGGGCATAACTTCATGTGAGCTCAGTCTGTGAACAGCCTTTTGTGAACCTCGTCTTTGCAAATTTCAGCCCTTGTAAACCTCAGTCCTCACAAAACCATTGTTTCACCGTTGCTTTGCTCCAATATATGCATGAATCCAATTTGCCTGCTATTGTTTGATCCTGTGCCTGTACAAGCAAAAGGAACGCCCTATCAAGCGCAAAAAGGCCCCAGCGCCCCAAATTGCAGGGAACTAGAGTGAAAATTCAGGGCCCAAAGACCAGAACAGGACCTGAGGATTCTTCTACTCGCAGCTGTTCGCCCATTAAAAGCTACCAAATCACGTCACTATTTGACTATTTTTCTGCTCGTTTTCTTTTCCCTGTTTTCCCTTTCAATTGTCTACTCTTTTTCTTTTGTTATCCTCGTCTTTATTTATTCTCTTGTTTTGTTTTGCAATTAAATCCCCCATCGTTAATCAACAACCGCCCAACTGTCCGTCCGTCATTTCAGTCACGATTTTCACGTCACCTTAAACTTTGATTCCACAAGGCTGCGACAAACAAACTGGCAACTGAGCAAACAACAGCAAATTCCACCCACACAGGGTCTTTGTTGTTCAATTCGTCCACTCGGCTTTTTCTTGACTTGCTTCAGCTTAATTCCGCCCACGCTTTCGGCCGCTGGCTCGCACATGGTGTTTCTCAGCACTCAACCAGCCCATAAACCACCCCCCTTTGGTTGCTCAAAGAAACGGACATGGCAACAACGGACGCTTTTATTCAGCCGCAAGCTCATGGTATGCCGCTTTCGGCCGGGCTTCTGTTGTTTACTTTCTTGTTCCGTAGCTAACCGCGTCTATTTCTCATCATGTTAGGTTCCCAACCACAGCCGCAGCCGCAGCCTCAACAGCGCTCGGGAAACGGCCGCCGCCGGCCCTTCTCCACCTGGGTGCGCAAACTCACCAACTTTAACCGCAACTCTCCTACCGTACTCTCGTCTTCGGCCCCGTCAAATAGTCATGCTCACCACTTTGATGGCTCCTCTTTGAATCCTAATACCAACTCGCCCCGCTATCGTTTGTCCAGTTCTCTCCACGACCGCTACCGGCATCGCGCCGACTCAGATTCCAGCCCCGCCGCCGTGTCCGCGATTCAGTCCGATGGCAGCTCTGCACCACAGTTTGATTCAGCAGTGCGCCCGCACCAGAAACTGGTCCATCACATGAAAATGCGCAAGGCCTCAGCCTCTAAAAACAACAACCCATATCCGCAATCAGCGCGCTTGGCCGAGCTGATGCGCAACCGACCCGGCGGTACACATAGCAGTCTTCCGTCTGTCTTTTCTGCATCACCATCTGCCGCCCGTAGCGGGTCCTCGCTTGAGTCGTCGTTTATCGAGATTGACAGCAGCAACGGCGGACCTGTTATCCCGCTACCGAGTCGCGCCAGTACCATTGGTGGCAATACATATGCCGACGGCGACAGCGCCAGCATTAATGCTAGCATCATTAGTAGTAGCAGCAGCATTGGCCAGCCGTCGACGTTAATGGGCGGCGGCACTCGGTCTATTGCTGCCACAGTAATGACAGACAACGACACGGCGCGCTCAATTACTGCGCCATCGGCCTTTACCACGGCTACCGCGCGCACTTTTGGCGGCGGCGCTACAGACAGAAGCATATTTCGCGTCGACAGCACATTTTCTTCTCCGGCTCCCAGCGTACAATCGCTAGCGACCACTCTCACGACCATACAATCTTTAGCTACGTCTGCCGTTCACCCACCGCATCACCACCATAACCACAATAGCCACAATGGTCATGTTAGTCACACAACAATCACCTTTAACCAGCCATTCCCAACCGCCCCTCCAGCTAGTGCTCTTCCGCCGCATCTGGCGCCTAACACGCCCGGCCACCCGACGACCTATGCCACAGCTACCGCCAACAACCTGCTCACCGACAATGCCTCGATTCTCACTCTCGCCTCTTCCAGTAAGCGCCGCCGCCGCCGCTCATTTGATACCGATGCTAGTGTTCGCGCTCTCGCGCCATCCTCTCTTTGGGGTGGCTCGCGCGAGAGTCTCCCACTGAGCGTTCTCAGCGCCAACATTGAAAACGCTGGCTCTGGAGCCTCTGTCTCCGTCATGCCGTCCATTGCGCCCACAGTCGGAGCCACGAATGCGTCTATTCTTGGCGCTAGCTCTGCGGCTGCGGGTGAGCGTGCGAGTGTGTACTCGATGGCCCTGGGCACAGGGGATCGGAGTAGTGTGTACACCAGTCTCGCTGGCGCGGCACCCAAGGGAGATGGCGCAAGTGTGCGCAGTGTACGCAGCGGACTCTATGCACATACGCGCGCAGACAGCGTGAACGGAAGTATTGCTGGTGGAATGACGACAACACCCCTTGCAAGCCCCGTTGAGGAGGTTTCGATGGAGGATTTAGCTCTGCCCAATGACTTGTATGGCGAAGAAGATGAGGGTGGGAGCAGCAGTAGCTCCAGCGGAACGGCGACGGCTAGCATAAGGGGAGTGAGGAGCGTGTATGGGAACAAAGGCCAAAATAAGGGCAAGGGGAAGGGCAAGGAGGTAGAGCGTCATGTGGTGTATAGCTGATTCATTCATTGCATTTTCTTGGTTTTTATGTTTTTTTTTAAGATGGGCGTTTATTGCTCACAGCAGCGCGGTCGTTATTGTTTACTTGTTTTCCCATAGTCATTCTTCTCTTCTTGACGACTACTTTATCTTATTTACTGTTATTACCAACCATGTACGCTTTGCAGGCTGTACTGTCAATAATGATGTGGGCTGTACTCTCTGAATGATGCATCATCATTATGATATATATCATATCATCGTGATGAGTCCGCAAGTCAACAAATGTACAAGAGCGAATAGAATCTTGGAAACAGAAGATACATTATTGATAATCAAAAACAAAACAAACGAGTTGACCAGTCTAATTCCTATTTTAATACCAAGAGAAACTGACAAAAAAGAACCAAACAAGGTCATGAAAAATCAAAAGGTACAAGACATTAACAAATAAACAAACAAGAAAAGAAAAAGGCCAAAAAAAGACAACATGACGCCGTTCCTTGCTTGGCCGACACGCAAGAAAGAAAAAGAAACACCAAATAAATAATAATCGTGACAAAAAAATTACTATCCCGCCATGTCCTATATCAAGAAAACCCAGGCTCAAGGAAAACAAAAATAAAGATGGGAAAACGCGGGTTCTTAAAGTCTTAAAAGAAATATGGCGATGATAAAAAAAAAAACGAAAACTAGGAAATAGAAGCCTGAATGCTTGCTTCAAATAGAAGAAACGGGGTATTTCATAAAAACAAGAGTCCAAGAAAAAAAGGAAAAGCCGGATGATGGAAAACAAAAAGTCGTAGAAAGAAAGAAAGAAAACAAAAAAAAAGAACAATTTGTGACGATACTCACTCGCTGCACTCGCCATCGTCAATCGCATCCCACTCACTCATATCAATGCGCCGGCCGCTCAAACCATGCGGCTCTAAACCCAGCTTCTCCCGAACATCCATCTGGATGCGCGTAAAGTACAGGCGCAGTGATGCCAGGCCCTTCATAAAGCCCATGTCCGGCTCCATTGGGTGCTGCGGCGGACACGGCTTGTCGCTGTTATCCATGGACGTGACCGAGTTTGCAAAGTCGGCAATCTTGAAGTCAATGTCGCGCCGGTTGCGCCGTCTGGGCCGCGGCGCATCTTCCGTGTCGGTAACATCTGTCATGGAGTCTTCAAAAGCCGTCTCCGTATCAGCCGCATCAGCTGTCGTGTCACCGTCGTAAAACATGAGCAGGCTAGACGCGTAGAAGCGGTAGCCCTTGATGTGCCGCACAATCTTTTCTAAGCGGTCAAGCTTCTGGAGAATTGTGGGAATATGCCGCAGCACACTGTGGTAGTCAACGCCGTCGTACAGAAAGCGCATTAGTGCATCCTGGAACTCTTGGCCAGCCTTGAGAGAACGCCCATAGTACTTGTCCTGGAACACGTAACTTTGGGTGCCCACATCCCACACTTGAAGACCGCAGACACGAACGCCCAACTCACGGGAAGTTGTTTTGGCACACTTGCCGCGTTGAGATACCATCTTCTTGGGTGTAGCTTCCACTCCGTACTGCCGGGTGCCCATCTTGAGATCCATGATGCAAGGCCGCTTCATGCCGGCAGTCAAATCCTCAATCAAAAGGAAGTACTCGACACGCGAGTCGGGGTGAATCTGGGCCTCCTTGGGGTTGATGGGACGGGGAATTTTGCCCGTCTCAGCTAGAGCTGCAGCCTCTTCCTCCGTCAGGTGGGACACATGAATAAGACTGGGCTTAACAGGTTCAGGGTCGGCAGAAAGGTCCAGGGCGGGAACGTCGGCTTCAATGGCTGGCTCGACAGCCTTGACTGCAGCGTCTGACTCTCGGGAAGACTGTAGCAGCGTTTTGGCATCGAGTTTGACGCTCTCACGTCCAGCACGATCGCTCTTGTAATCAGCGTCGTCGGCTTCTTCAAAATACTGCAGGTTTCCGCGAGAATCATCCACAGCAACAGGCTTGCGACGCAGGCCACTACCCGAGTAACGGCGCTTGCGCTTGGGCATTGTGGTAGGGTTATCATTGAGGCGGCTGATAAGACGCTCCGGCTCGGGAGCACTAGTTCCGGTAATGTCCTTGACGTCGACAAGACGCGCAGCGGTAAGCTCATCTTGGACACACAGGTTCATGGGCTCAGTGGCTATTTTGGGGCTAGGAATGGTCTGCGTGTCGGGAATCTGAATACTTCCCTCTGTCATGGGCCGGATCTTATCTGGAGTCACAAGCAGAGAGTCACTGGCAGCGTTCTGACGATGTTGTTTATGACTGGGCTTGGGGCGCAAAACTGCCTTTTCATGCGGCTTACGATGCTTCTGAACCGGGATTGGCTGTTTAAGGAATGCATCGTTGAAGACTTCATTACGAAGCCGCTTGTTGATGAGTGTGGCACCCCAGCTATTTGGGCGGTCGTCCATTCTAGCGCGCGTCGCGCCAGACTGCGGAGAATGTGGCGCCGAAGCCGAAGCCGAAGGATCGTTAGAAAGAGCAGCCGCCATAGCGCTAGATGCATTGCTGGCACTGACGCTCCGAGTAGTCGCGGCAGCAGCTGAACAGCTACGTGTTCGTATAATTTCGCGAATCAAAGGCGACGATGGAGGTGGCTGTAAGAAGCTACGAGGGATAATGTGGCGGTTGTCATCAAACGTAACCGTGGGAATTGCAGTAGGACCCGACAGTGACTGGCTAATCATACGAGCTACAGGCGCAGCTGCAGTTGTGGAACCAGACGCTTTAACATCAAGTACCGCCTTTTTGGCATCATCCTCCTTCTTGTAAACCGACTTGCGACGCGGCTGCTTGTGGAAAGTGACATTGAGAACACCAATATATCTGGCAATGGTTAGCCTACTATTATACAAGCGATGATAGGAATACTATACTGACCTAGGCAAGAATGGCAACAGATCGCGATGGAAGCGCTCAACCTCTTCGTAAAACTCATTTTCGCGGTTGTTAAGTTGCTTGCATACAGCTCGTTTGGAGAAGCGCCAAAGAGTAGTGTGACCTCCAACCTGGTGCTTGTAAGGGATAAGCTCAATCGCCTGTCGGGCAACCGGCTCCTGCGGTGCGGGAGAAATTTCCTTGGGCTCTTCTGTCAGCTGGGACGCGGTAGTAAGAGCATGAGGCTGATTGACAAAAGAGCGAGGAATAGCCTGCGACAAAGCAGACTCGTCTGGGCGGCTATGCGACGCGGCATCCCGTTTTTGCTCCAAAGACTCGTGCTTGCGCGTCTTTTCAATATTAACCATGACAGGCTCTGTAACCGGAGATTCAGGCTGCCCGTCTTCCTTTTCGGCCTTGACTAACCACTCATTGTAGTTTTCATCTTCGGAGCCACCGGGGGTAGGCTGGTTGTCTATTGCCATGTTGCACGAAGTCTCAATCTCGGGAGTAGCGCTCTCCACTTGGTGATGAGGGACAAAGAGCGCCGAAGAAATCTTCTCCTCGCCAGAATCTTCGCCTTCTTCACCCTGGGATCCAATTTCAGCGCTGCCAGTAGATGTCCGTCTTTCGTGGTCCCCAGGAATCGGTGTAGCTGTTGCTGAGCCTGCAATGCTAAACGGAGAGAGGACCGAGATGTCATCGTCGCCCAAGAGGTCGGCCTTTTGCCTGGGAGTTCGAGGCACATCCTGAGCCTTATCCGCAACATTCTCAAGAGACGCGCTCTTAGCCTTCGAAGGCGTGGCACGCATAGTAGAAAAATCGCTCGCCGTCTTTGGTGTCTTCGATAAGCCTTCATTATCAGTATCAAACTTCATGTCGTCATTGTCCGGCGGCGATGCAGAAATAGTCTGTAGCCTTTCCATTTCGCGTTCCTTTTCTCTTTCACGCTCACGTTCACGCTCACGTTCGCGGCCATGGTGGCTCTTGTCCCGCTTCTTAACTTCAGGAATCGGAAGACCCTCTTTGAACACGCGCATGTGATGACTGGCTTTGCGGCTACGCGAGGTAACTTCATTGCCATTCATGCTGTCGGTAATGTACTTTTCAACCTGGCCATCGCGACCAGAGCCGTCTTCACTTCCAATCGACCATATCTTTTCGGGGCGCTTAGTAAACGGCTGTTGATCGGTCATACGTGTACGGTGTGTGTCAACCTCCGACCAATCGGCGTGTCGGCTAGAAACGGAGGAGCTATGAGGTATACGCTGCGACGGGCTATGGTTGTGGCTTTGGCTAGAATCGGGAGTCGAAAGCGGGTCGTCGCTAGCAAGAGATCCGCAATCAGTCGAAGCGTGGGAGGCTGGAGCAATGCTGCTATCTCTAGAAGGAAAGTTGCGGTCAACCGAGGAGCCTCTAGAATATTGCGAGGCCGTGCTGACAAGTGAGCGGGTGTTGCGATACATGTCGCAAGATTCCGAGTTGGAGTTGTATAATGAGTTGCAATCAGACGACACTGAGCGAAACATATCCGGCTTAGTGGCCAGAGCCGTCATGGAAGAAGTAGCCATTGGTACAGCAAAAGATTCAGTAGTTGGTGCAATTTTCGGTGAAGCTCGAGGTGTCAACGACCCGTCATCGGTCTGATCGACAGAATCATTATATTGCGCCGAGGGTTCGGCGGGAGGTGGTGGGGCCGAGGACGAGGGAGTAGATGCAGGTTGCGAAGCCGCAGCGGTGGGCCGCAGCGGCAGAGAGGATGAAGAACCCGTGGTAGCGGTATTGAGAGAAGTCGAGTGGCTTTTCGTCAAAGACTGGTGCAGCAATGAGTCGGTATGCGCACCAGTAGCAGAGATGGTAGAAATGGCTGAAGATGACGAAGACTTTGCGTTGATAGCGAGTGCTGATAAGCTTGCTGATAGTGACGATACAGTAGCAGACGAGGGTGAAACAATAGCGTCACTGGGAGTCGACAAAGAAGACGAGGTGGCAGGGTGTGAAGAACAAGAAAAAGAAGAAGATTGGGTTGTAGTGGTAGGATGGGAGGGGGATGGTGTGGAGGAAGAAGAAGAGACAGTCTGCTGAGAAGATGAATTGGGAACACTGCGGACCGAAGCAAGAGCCTGAGAAAGAAGGGAGGGACCAGATTGGCGCTGCATTGCCATGGCCGGGGGGTGGGCGGTTTTAATTACAGCAGCAGTGGCGGCGAAAGTACTGCCAGTAACGGACGAACGAATACTGCCACTTCTAGAAGCAGCGCTGGCAGCCACACTTGGTGTTTCTGCTCGGCGATTGGTGGACAGGGCTTTTGGGGCAGTGGAGGAAGAGGAAGGCAATACAGAGGTGTAGAGCAGAGTCGCAGAGGCCGAATCAGACACGGATGCAGGATCTGAGCCCTGGGACTGCGTGTACAGCAACTGGCGATGGCCTTGTTGTTTTTGATGGCGATTTTCGCAGTGGCGGTCAAGGCCAATGTTAAGATTGCGGTGGCGAGATGGACAAAACTGAGCGTCTACCGGCGAGTATAGAGGTAAAGATGGCTGCGCGGTGGATGAAGCGCCGTAGAATATCGCGTCCGACTGTAGCGCTGCCCGTGGCTGTGATGGTGGTTCTGGTGGTTGTGGTTGTTGACAAACTGGCTGAGCGAACGATTCCACTGTAGCAGCGGTGGAAAGAGACGTGAACGCGGAAACGAAGCGATGCAAGTTGGGGCGCTGAGAACGAAACGAACTAGGCTCGTTGGCAATAGATACAGATGCTGAATGCAATTGAGTGTGTGCAGTGACAAATGCGGCAGCGGCAGCGGCAGCGACGTCTGAAATTTCAGTAGGAAGCGGATGATCAGTAGCGATAAAGTGAGAAAAAGAAGATTGCGAGGGGGAAGATTCAGCGCTACGACAAGTGCCAGCAACAAACGCAGAAGTAGTAACATTGGTATTAGAAGACGCAGAAACGGCCGCTTGCCAGGGAGGGGTGTCTCTGAAGGAAGCAGCCGTGGGAGTTGACGTAGTAGCAGCAGCAGCAGCAACAGTATTTGTTAGTGCTGGTACAACAGTATCAGGGCTTAGGCGTAGTGGAATAGTGTCAGCACCACCAGTAAAAACGTGGGCTGAAGGAGGCGTGCTGTGCTTTGGCCAGTGGTGCTGATTCTGACTAGTGGGGACTGATATGGATTCCCCAGATCCTGACAAGGGGTCGCGGGTGTTATCTACGTCCTTGACTTTTGTTGTTGCTGCTGCGTCTGCTTGGCCTCTGTTGTTGTTTATTCTAGTCTCTGAAGTGTATCTCTGCGGCATGACGGATCGATCGGTTCGTTTGCTTGACTGGTGGCTGGCTCAGCTGGCTGATTTCTGTAAATGTATTTGCCGACGGATTCGAGTTGCGGTGTAAGAGGCTATAGAAGCCCTGTGGAAAGGAAAAAGAAAGACAAGAAGACGCCCAGGCCTTTTCCCGTCCTAAACGTTGCGAGTTGGCGTTGCGTTTGAAGGTCGTCGGTTTTGGTAGTGGATATTAGAGATAGCGATAGGGCGTGTGCTCGTGCACTGGTTCCACGTCTTTTCTGGCACGTCTATCTCCCAAAGCAGACTGTAAATAGGCTCGCGATACAAGAGTAGAGGCCCAGAGACAAGATAGGATGGTGACTTGACTGTTTACAGACACGGACATGAGACACGACGGACGTTGGTTTACTGCATGTCAAAGAGGGAGCAGGTAAAAACAAGAATATAAACAGAATGATAACGAATGTCAATGTTGATGTTAATATTGAAAGGTTGTGACTAAGAATTAGACAATGGAGTTTCTCGGTTGTGTTTATGCATATCACAGGCCATGTCAAATTTTCGCTTCTTTCCAAATAAGCCTACAGCTACCAACGGAAGGCACGATATCACAAAATGTCATCGAATCATTATGTTAGGGTTGCGGCTAGCTTAGTCGTTATCTATCCAGGGTTATTTTAATCTCAAAGCAATCCAGACAAGGCAAGGACGCTGAATGACTTTTGTTTGTCTTGAACAATGGCAACAACAGCCAAAGATTACCGATAACAGGCAAGAATGGCCACCAGAGTGCACAGCGGTGGTGAAACGGCACCAAAAAGCAATCAACGAGAGACAAGGGGACGCCCAAGAGATGACGATTGACGAGATATTGATGTTTACTCGTAGCGATTATCATGTTTCTTTTCGTCCGTGAAAGGAAAACGCAGGAAATGTATTGGCGGATTTTCAAAAGATATTAACCATGGCTGTGATCCAGCCAATCGGCAGCTAGGGTTGGCCTCGATTTTTGCTTGGTTTGTTTTTCTTTCTTCTTTTCTTTTTTTCCAGAGAAGTAAAGGGATAAACTTTGGTTAAAAGTTCGTGTTGGAAGGCTTTTATTTTGTAGAATGGGTTAAATCGGCGTTGGCGAACAGTCCTGTTCCCTGCTAACTGTCGAAGAAACTTTTTGATTCTTCTTTCTGTTGACCTAGTAGGTAACGTGCAACCTTCACCTCAGACTAGACCAGACCGAAAATCAAGTTGGCATTCTGTTCGCCGTAGCACAGACCCTTCAGGCTTGTGGTGGATGCAGATACAACTTCTCTATTACGTGATGTGCCGCTGACCGACTAATAGCCAGCCTTGGCCGCCTGCCGACATTCTCCAAAATCAACAGTCGATTTCTTGTGTACAAAGCCGATATAACCCTCGTTGTTCCAAACACCTGCTTCGAGCGTGGACGTGCCTTATTTGGCCTTGCCAGCTGTCTCCGCCCTGCCCTCCCATGCCACACTCTTCAACTCCAACAATCAAATATATTGATGAACACCAGATGCCTTGCGCTCTCACGTGCGGTTGCACTCAAGTCGCCACTGTATCGCCGTCGTGTTCCTTGTTTAAACTTCACATTCGTCTTGTCTTGTTGACCATCCAAACGGCATTCTAACCACAGGGAGGGGCGTGTAAATAGAACCGCCAACGCCACTGCACTGCAGGGGAGACCGAAAAAGAGGAAAAGTAAAGTCGGAAAGGTTTGCAACGCAAAATTTCAATTCTATTGGAGATTAATAAGTCACAAAGTGTAGTAGATGGGGTGGCAAAATGGCATCAAACTGGGGCAGTTAACGGGTAGACATCCTCTGTAGACTGCCTGGCTTGGAGCACTAAGTTGTAAGAGGCCTCATGTTCACATGAAAATCTATGAAAAAGAATAAGTGGAGTGCTTCCTTCTACTGACTCACTGACCCTGTTACATAACGCTGGCCCAAGAACTGGCAAAGAACACCTCGGATAAAGTATTTCCGTGGCCAAGTGTATGAGGAGTATGCTATGTGAAGAATGTCAATCAACCTGCTATTAATAATGACTAAAACAATGATGGTATGATGGTACTGTAGGGCAGGAATGGGACAGAGAGAGTTGGTCCGCGTTGGCTTGGTGGAATCGCCTTGTATTTGCTCTTATCAGATCTTGTGTTCAGCATAGACTTGAGTAAGTTTGTATGTACTACACACATGTGTACGCAATTAGATATTGTAAGGGCATGGTTTCAAGCTAGAAATACTTCATATAGGGTAGCGTAGAAGAGTCCAGCAAAGATTGCATATTTCGGTTCTGGCGCTCTTGCTCTGCTGATCAGCAGTTTACCCCTGCACCTAAACTGCATCGCTTTTATGGAGCTTATTGGATTACGGAGCGGGAAAGTGGATCCATCCACTTCACCTTCACGTCTTTCCCCCCCTATAAGTTTATTTCCATATTGCACGCAGCGTTGCATTTGCTATAATAGCGTTCGTTC
>JACYXV010000273.1:0-17896 GCA_016859225.1 Thielaviopsis cerberus | reverse complement strand
GAGGCTTCGACAGCGGCGGCAACGCTCATGAGAGCAAAGAAAAGAGACTTGGGCTGCATTTTGGCGGATATAAAAGTTGAAAAATTACACTAAATAGGGTTGAAGATGAAGATCGATATAGCGAAAGCTGGAATAGCTGAACAGAGACGTTCTTTCTAGAATTTTCTTTAAAAAACAAAAAAAAAAGTTGGTTCCAGACCAAAAAGAAGAGAAATGAGTAAAAAAAGAAAAAAAAAAGATTGAGATATTTTTTGTTGTGCTCGAGGATTATCGTGACGAAATTCGAGATGACGTTGTCGACAAAAAAGAATCAAAATCAAAAAAAGGTTAAAAAGGGTGTTACGAAATGAATGAAGAGGGCACCTCGACCAGCGTGCGACGAGAGAGAATTAAAAAAAAAAAATAAGAAAAAAAAAAAGGCGAAAAGAACGTTCGTGTTCAGATATCAACTCCGGGATGATGATGGAAGTAGAGAAAGAGGGAAAACAAGTTGGGATCTGTAGCCGAGAAGGGCCAGTCTTATAAACTAAATCAAGCTTGGCTGGAATATTAGGTTAGCTGGGTTGGAAAGCCAAGCACTTCGCAGTGCAACCTTGACATGTTGGGATAAGAAAAGACCCCTGCGCTTAACGATAACTATTTGGCTTAATAAAAATCAGCCAGTCAGACAGTCAGTTACGGCCGTCAGTCAGTTAGATACGGAAGCTTTGCTTTAGTGTTTAGTGTCGTCCTAGTTAAGAGTTTGTGCACGTCCCCATCAGGATAACACGAGGGGTGTACGTACAGTATTGGCTGGCTGGGTTGGCTTGTGCGGTACCTTGTAGGCTGTAGGCACAATAAAAGGTACACAATGCCACACAGCACAGGCCAGCCAACGGGCGTCCTCTGTAACATGGCAAGTGGAGGAGGGAGGCTCAGGAAGTTCAAGTGTCGCGGTGGTCTCCCAAGCTAATGCCTGATCGCTTAACCTTTTCCATAGACAGGTAGGTCAGAAACATAGAAGAAAACGGCCTGAACTCATCCAAAGAACCGCTACTCAGAGTGATGCAGTCTCATGCATCTCGACGCCAGGCCGAAACATGGGCAGGGTTTCTTCCGGACGGGGATGGAGAGCAAGCACTCAAACTTCATGACATTGAATGAGACCGAGAAGCAGCGCTACTGACAGTGAAAGCCAGGCAAACATAGACAGTGAATGGTCATGAGCACTGGCTTTTCGCCGTACGGAACGACCTCAGTCCGGTAGTAGTTTTCCCAAAGGCCGAAGGTGTTGTCTTGAAGGAAAATCATAATAGCCATGAAATTCCATGCCTCATCAGCTGGTGATATACAAAACCAGCCTGCTTGTATTTTGAGCGTTTGGTATGGCGTCTTATTGTTGGCAATTCAAATCGCACCTCTGTCGAGATACCTTGTACGGTTGAAATTTGGCCACAGAAATAGCTATTTCATGACTGTACCTATTTTAATACTTGGTGTTTAGCTTCATATCAGGCTAATCGCACGCAAAAGTGAATAGAAAGTTGTCAGCAAATCACAGTAAATATAGAGAACGTTGGCATTCTTTGGTCACTCAAGTGAACTTGAACCTCGAAAAGTCTCACAGGCTATGACGTTGTATCGACCAATCAGGGCGTCTCGCTTGGCGGCTATCAATCAGGACAATGTTTCGACCAGGGAGTCACTGAGACTTACGGCTTGAGCTTTGATACAACCAGCCATGAAAACAAAACCAAAGCTGAGATTTCAAATGACAGGGCAAATGAAAGCCGATGAAGGCAAAGATGGGAAAGGCGCAACGATGATTGATGCGTTGACAAACAGAATCAAGACGAGGAGGAAATCCGAGTGTTGGAAGATCATGAAAGAATGCAAGAAACAAACGCAAAAGAGGAAAAAAGAAGGGGTTTTCGCACCTGCTGCCAGCCGAGAAGAAATTTTCCTGAGCGAGCCGTGCTGTGCGAGCCGTGCTGTTCTTACTGTTTACTGTTTACTGGCAATTACCCTCCCAAAGTTTCCGATTTATTTTACGGAATATTTGCCCGGGCTTTTTTCTCACGGCCCCTGCTATGGCCGCTTGTTTTGGGCCCGCCAAAGAATCGTGACTTTGTTTGATTCCCTATTTCACGTGTTTTGCCGCTTAAGCCTCTTAGACAGCTTGTGTTTGTTTATTTTCCAGTGCTTAATTCTATTACTCCAAGCTTCATGAGAAAATACATATCACAGTGAGAAAAAAAAAATAAGATAAACATCAAATAACAAGGCCCCTATTTTACGCCGTCCTTAGGACAGACTCCACTACTCATGCCATAATGAAAACTACAGCCAGAATAAAGGTTTAGCGGAGCACTAGGTTTCAAAGCTGTCTGCCAGGTTGCAAAGACTATATACGCTTAATTTGGCTTTGACCCGGCCCTTTATAAATCGGTGCAAGTGGGGCTCGTGTAAGCTAATACCCTAACCCTACTACCAACATGTTCAATGACATGACCAACTTCAATATATTAGTGGAACACATGTGCCAAGCATCAAACACAATGTGTATCGAGCAACTCCTTGATTATATCTTCCGTGAGTCTCGCATTGCTCATGATCATCCAGAGGAAGTTCAGCAGAACCATTAAGTCTAAATAGACCACCCCTGGCGTCCATCAGGCACTTGACCTGCATCATACATTGAGACCCTATTTCTAAACCAAGCAGTACTGAGAGTAACAGTAGTTGTTAAGGGCGGAGATGGAGAAGAAAGAGCAGCGAGGCAGTGCTACCTGGACCCGAAGACACGAGCTTTACTGATATGTTGGACAGTCATTCTTTGGTTCATTCGATTGACTTTGCCTGACATAACTTCACATCAGGGGAGGTTTTATTTTCCTGCTAGTATGAATGTGAATGGGTCATGGCTAAACTCTGCCTCAGCTTAGCGCTTAGAGCAAACCCTCTTTGTCTGGAGAATCAGCGAGTTTACTTTTTGCCCCTTGTTAACTTGCTACAATCAACATTCTTTCTCCAACATTGTACATGCCTCTATTCCAGACAATCAGGACAAAATAAAGGAGAGAGAACATGGGCCGAACAAAGTTAATGTCAAGCTTGAGATGATCGTGTGGCATTTCTTGGCGTCGCTCTTCATGATTCCCCAGGCACACAGGATCATGAGATTTGTTGAGCAGGCGTGTTAATGATCACTAAAGTTGCCATCATTGATAATCGTGTCTTTTCCTAGGAGAATCTCATAATGGATAAGTGTCTGAAAATAGCCACGGTGAATCACGTACGTTTACACCCGTTGCTGTTCACCTGAGTCTGTTATTGGTTTGCTTACAACAAGAGTACAAGGATATGAGTTCATGATGAGTCTGTGAACTCAGTCCTTATGTAAATATTGGAGTAAATTTTCAAATACATGTTATCTCAGGCCGTAGTTCCCTGTATGAAGTTTGACTGTTGTAAATGTCTAACTCATTCAGTGCGTGTAATGAGTCTCATCTCATTCTCAACAGGTTAGTTAGGAACACCAACACAAGTTTGCACTTTTCTCACAAACAATCTGCTTGTTTAAGCTCCTCAAGTCTTCTCTATTCTCTTACCCTGCAGGGCTCGATACATCCGAAAAGCACACCCCAAGAAAGGCTCAACTGTGGGTGCGAGATTAATGTTCCTTTGGTGTGTCATTATTGGGCTTGCGCTAAATCCTTGTTACTGTGTCACTGTAGGCGGTCAAAACGCCAAAACGCAACCTAAACAAAGCTAGGGCCCCTCCGTTGACTTGTAAAGGAGACAAGCGTTTCGGGATACCATCACATACGAAGGAAGACAAACATGGCATGAATAGAAAGTAACAAAAGAACCCGAAAAAGCTAAAAGACGACGAAAAAGTGTGGCAGGTATGTCTACGCTCAAAGTTCATGATGCTTTGCGGGCTTCATGTAAAGGGGCAGCTCTCGGTTCAGCAAAACATGTCAAGGCGCTGCTGTCAAATGCCTTCAAAATTTTAATCTGATACCACCTCGATATTTGAGGATTGGTGCTTGTAGTTGATAGAGTTGGCTTGCAAACAGAAGCAAGAATGACTGAAATCATAGTGTGACCCATCAAGTTCTCGCGTACCTTCTTCTACGTCTGCCAAGCCTATGCTTTTTTCTAGTTACAAACGAGCATTTCTTGGCGGAGAAAAGAAGCAAACAGGAAGATAGGGCTGGCTTGAGGCCTGTAAACAGTAATTCACCAGTCACTGGCAGCATAACCCAGGAACGCATGGCCTGTATCTCTGAGAGTTCTTGTTCTGCAATCCAACCAAAGTCAAGGGTTATTGATATACAGCCGTCAACACCTACTCGATGGAGATCTTTGTCAAAACCCGGCCAAAGTTATCTTGGCAGTTTCGTCGTTCCCAAAAAGAAAATTCCTCGTTAACTGCCATTGCTACCAGTAGTTACGACTTTCCTCGCAGAATGATCTCCAGGAGCGTCAACCAAACGACGGAAAATCTCGAAGAAAAGAAAGAGAGAAGCTACACGCGGGGGATGGGCAAAGTGGCATGATTTCGCGTCAAAAGATTCTGTGTCTTATGAGGTTAAGCTAAGCGCGAACTTACCAGAAATTAAGATGAATTCTGCCAAACCGAGTCAAAGTGGTGTGTAACCCTAACGTTGGCAAACGCAATACTTGCAGTAATGAGAGAAAAGAGTTATGGGTGACCATTTTAGTTGCGTGCCAGCTACAAGTTGGGCGCCTTCCGGATATACGTGTAGTCAGTCAATCAATACGTGTAGTCAAAGTGCCTGCCAGAGATAGACGAGTCTTCTCTCAGTTATGTTCACGTGATCAAAATCACACAAAACGCAACCAATACACATTATTAGCCATATCGATAGAATCTTCTTTTGACTTCTGCAAAAAAAAACAACAACAACAACAACAGTCCCTCGATGATAGCAGAGGAGAAAACAGAGAAAAAACCTTAACTTTCTTTAGCCTCCCATGCCACCAAACATCATAGCCTAGGATTCTTTGTCTAGATTTGCTGCTAACTACTAGTTGTTCTAGCTATTTATCTAATCCTTTTTCCTCCTTACTTTGAATACAAAAGCTCGCTTTTTTATTCTTTTTGTCTGTTTCAAGTCTAAATCCTATGAAACGCGCCCCCGTCGTTATGTTGGATCTCATTTTTCCGAAGACTTGCGGTTTAAAGTTTTAGGAACGAAAGAAAAAGAGACACAGAGAACAAGCACAGACGTCATTTTCCGAGGCCCCTGATAGGTACGGAGAGGACCCTCAGTATTTATCATGATCTTTTGCACAACTCAACCACTCGAAAAAAAAAAAACAACAGATAAGTGGCTAAAAGAAAGTTACAGTTGGAACAATCAAGAAGCCTCCACAAAGTGACGAGCAGACCCCCCCAAAACGTCCTTGTGGCTTATGTGCAACAGAGCCTCGCCGGTAATCGATGCTGCCTACAGGGGTGTGTTGCTAGCCATCACGGAAGAATCTCAAACCATGGGCCTGGTTTCGGCTTTCACAACCCGCGACAAGCCCAGCCTCAAGATGGGACCCTACCTCGATTGCTATTCTGTCAACTCTCTCTGTCTTTGGCCCACCCACATGCATCCTGTACCGCGATATTCCGCTCCCTGTGTTACTTTTTACCACTAGCAACTTTGCCCGTCCGCACGATGCCGAGTTTCTTGTTTCTCATAACCAATACCTTGTCATGGGCCAGTGGGCCAAGCTTTGAGGCGCGATAGGGTATTTGAAATTACAGGAATATCAAGCAGTACCATGGTGATCTCAATGCAAGTGCTGAAGCCGCGGATGGGGTTGTTAGTGGAGATCGTGGCTTTTGTAAGCCAAACTCTCTAGTCTGCTGTAACAGTGTAAGCCTCGTTTCTTGACTTATACGACCATCTAACCAAAGGTTCTATCTATCACGTTCTTAAAGTACGCAAAGTTTGTGACTGTTGATTTCATGATTCAACCTGGTGAAGCTTTTACATCTGCTTCATAAATTCTCCGTCTGTCCCTGCTCGGCTGCAGACAGGAGTATCTAGAGTCAGCTAGTACTTTTCAAGTGATTTGTTGGTTTTCTTTTGTCCTGTAAGTTTCACCCACAGTATTTCCCATGATTTGAAGCAGGCGTCTATCACCAATAGCCCTCAACTCACGCGCCTCTTCGTTCTCATTCGCTTTCCGTTCTTGATCCCATCCTCCAACACTCCCTAAAACAACACAGACCTTGTACTTTGGCAGCATGTATTTAGTGCTGTATTTAGTGTGGCCGTTACTGATGCACACAAACTGGGGCCTTTTTCCCAAACCGACCTCCCTCAAACCCGCCCCCGAAATTTAATTAATGCATTATTTCAGTTGAATTTGACGGCCAACTATCACTTGTAAGAGTGGACTAAGATAAGACAGATATAGGGGTAAATTATCAGAGTTGGTAGAGATATACATGGTTTCTCGAGGTTGAGTGCGACATTTTGTGCAGTGACTGAACGCTTGAGAACATGGGCTACTTAACCTGACAAGTCAAGTCACGAGTTAGTTCATAGTATGTAGGCTGTCTAGCTGAAGAAGAAGAATCGATGTGATCTCAGGTAGATTCACTGACGGACAGCACCGAAATAACAATGTAATGTACAGATACTATCAACCGCTAACCCATGAGCCGGGACTCCAAGACGCCAGCCAGCGCGATCATCGGCTCGCTTCTCACTTTACGATCTTCTGCCAAGCCAACTAAGCTCTTCTTCCCTTTTCTTGCAACAGTAAAGAAAACGCCGACCCATGGACAGAACTCGGCATCTGTGAGTACCATGTACTCACTATTGTACACACAGATTGGAACAATGAACTACCCGCATTGGCTTTTGGCAGTGGGATACAAGTTTCTGAAATTCTTGGCAGTAGTGGCGAAACATGGATAGATCAAGCCGTTTTCCTTGACCGAGTACGATAATTTCATACATAAGTAGCCGGAAGGCTACATCCACGGTGCATGCAGCACCAAGACTTACATGATACTAATTAATCTACTCCCAGGTTGGGCTTAACTAAGATTCAGAGGGCTAAACACTACTACTGCTGCTAGGGAAACAAGGCTACTATAAACTACACGAACGGACTCTTATCCACCACGTACAGGTCAATGTACTCGTCCACTGACATGTCGTTAAGTCTTTCCATATCCGTACTCAGCTCGAGCAGGTCAGCCACGCGGGCCTTGTTAAAGTGTGGCTCCAAGTGCCTCTTGTACTTGGCCATGATTTGCGGCTTGGCCTCGGGTCTCTCAGCCGGTGGCCGAGCGGGGCCTCCACCACCACTTCAGGGAGAATCGTTCCATTGTTGAGCTCCACCGTTAGAGCATTTGCAATAGTCCGCTGCTCAGGGTCATGGTAGTCAGCCGTAAACTGCGGGTCCTCGATACACCTAATCTTTTGTCGCAGTGACTCGACCAGAGGTGAGGTGGCGGCTTCGCTGCCGTCAACGTAGTCGGTGGCTTCGAGGCGGCCATAGACTAGCATCACAGCACACATATACTGGATGCAGTGGTCGCGATCGGCAAAGTTGGCCATGGGCTTGAACTGCTTGTCGATGATGCGCACACAGGCTTCATGTGTGCGGCAAGTGATGGACTTGATGTCAGCAGCTGACAGGCCCTTGGCCTTGAGGCTATGGAAGATGACTTGTGAGGCCTCGATAGCCGTCTGCGAGTGGAACTCGGCTATAACTGGTTAGCTTGAATACACTCGAATATCTTATTGCTGCTGGATACCTACCCGGGTATGAAACCTTGAACAGCACATTCTCCATGACATAGCTGCCATATGGGCGCTGGAACTCAAATGGCTTGCCCTTGAACAGCACGTCATAGAAACCCCAGGTTGGGGCAGACAAGACCGTGGGGATACCTGTCTCTCCCTTGTACACCTTGAGGGCTAGGTTCACTGCCCGCTGGCAGGCATCGCCGGCTGCCCATGACTTGCGCGACATGGTGTTGGGCGAGTGGCGATATGTGCGGAGAGACTGGCCGTCCACAAAGGCCTGAGTAATGGCATCAGCTGTTTGCTTCTCTGTCATTCCTAGCATTTTGGAAACCACAGCCGCTGATGCCACCTTGACCAGCACAACGTGGTCTAGGCCGACCTTGTTGTAAGAGTTGAGCAACGCCAGACAACCCTGAATCTCGTGAGCCTTAATCATGGCCTCGAGAAGGTCATGGACGGTAAAGATCTTGCCGCCTGCAATGTTGCCGCCGTTCTTGTTTGTCCGCGTGATCCAGTCTGCCACAGCTAGAATGGCGCCGAGGTTATCTGATGGGTGCCCCCACTCAGCAGCAAGCCAGCAGTCGTTGTAGTCTAGCCAGCGGATCATGGCGCCAATGTTGAAAGCGCCCGTGACGGGATCGAGCTGGAAGGATGTCCCAGGAATTTTGGTACCGTTTGGGACAACCGTGCGTCAACAACAGGACCTAGTAGCTTGGAGCATTCTTTGAAGCGCAGACCCTCGAGACCACAGCCGATGGTGTCAAGAAGGATGTAGCGAGCCGTATCGAACTGGACGCAACAAATACACGGTTAGCGGGAGATTTAGACTCGGGCTAGAGACAAGTGACTTACAGCTACATCCGACGTAATGTGGGTGTTGTGTACATAGCTCGCAATGTCGCGCACCTCCTTGTCATAAGAATCTAGGGCAGTTGTAGTCATGATTGGCGGGGCAGATTGACGCAAAGCCGAAGTTGAAAAGCGAGCCAGACGAGGAGAACAAGGAAAAGAAGATGAAGGAAGAAGAGGTGAGCAAAAGGGCTTGGAAGAACCCCTCACTAAAGCTGATAGCGCGGCTGGGAATTTGCGGCCTGCTGATTGGTGTTGGACTGCAGGACGAAAAGCAGCGGCCCGAAGAGATGCAAAAGCGAGCATTTTGCACTCTTTTTATTCTTTTCTTATTCGTTTCTAATACGAAGAGAAAGAAATATGGATCTGATAGAAAAGAAAAGAAAGACGGAACCTCGGAGCCCAGAAAAGAAAAAGAAAAAAAACAAAAGAAAACAAATCGAGGAGGAAGTTGCCGTGTTGCGATGGCGGCTGCCTTTATACGAACAAGGTCATCTCATCGTCACCAATAAATAGAAGGTACAAACCCAAAGTCTCGGAAATAACATTGGCGCGCTATGCGTTGCTTTGCCAGCCCGGGTCTGACAAGAGCACCGCGCTATTTGTGTTGAATGCCGAGGCAACTTGACAGAGCACAACGAAAGCTGGCGCTATTCATTGCTGCGTGTGCCTTTTCTGACTTGCAAACATATGTCTTGTGTGCCCAATCGAATTGAATCAAGCAACACGCATGTCCATGGCCAGTTTCTCCAACTGCAAGCCCGAAACAAAGTACTACTGCAACTGTACATAATCCAAAGAGCACAAAATCGGATCAATGGTAGTGCAAGACTTTCAATGCGAACAATACCCCAAAAAGTACTTTGATCAAGGGCAAAGCTTGTAAACAAACAGCCAAGACAAAAGTAGGAGTAGAAAACGGCTACCCACGCCCCACTTTTGTGCGTCCAAAGGAAGTTTGGCAGGCACGCGGGGAAAGCTGGGGAAACGCAAAGGAAGCCCGGACATTCGATGGGCGCGTTAGTCTAAGCCGAGTCAGTGAGCCGAGATGGCAGTTGCTACTTGTCAATATAACTACTGATATTTAGAAATAGGTAAAGGTGATTGAGTGTATCGAGAATATGTATGATAAGAAAAAAAAAGATAACTGCTGAAATTCATCAAGCCACAGCGGGCTCGCCAGCTGGTATAGGTGTGTCATTAAATAGTCCACAAATCAGACCCGTAAAGAAAACAAAAAGAAACAACCCGTAATTCCAAGCGCCCGCTGATAACAAAAGTAAAAAAAGGACTCAAAGTCGGGATATATGCCTGGCCTTGATGCCGCTCGGCAAAAGGAAATATCCAAAAGAAAGATCATGTGAATAGCCCCATAATGCAAAATAAAAGAAGAAAAAAGCGGCGAGATCACTCAGCTTCGCTGACGTCGCTCTCGTCATCGTCGGCACTAGCACTAAGCTGCCGAAGATCCTCTTCGTTCAACTGCTTCTCAAATTCTGCCGCCAAATCATCCACTTCAACCTCCTCTTCCACTTCTTCTTCTTCCTCTTCTTCCTCTTCCTCGTCCTCATCCTCCGCCTCAGCATCTTCCTCCTCCATCTGGTCCGCTTCGTATGTGCGGCTGTACAAGTCATTGCTCGCCAGCACTACCTCGCCACCCTCGTCATCGCTCGGATCGAAGAACTCGCCATCGTCCTCATCCGCTTCGCCGCCCTCAAGCTCGCCGCGCAACCGCGCCTCCTCCTGCTTCTTGATAAAGTCTGAAAAGTTGGCCGTGAGGAACGCTGGCGCATTCAGAGTCGGCTGGGGCGCGCGTTTATCGGCTCCCGGATACTCCACGGTTAGACAGCTCTCCATATCCTCATCCTCCTCGTCTTCGTCTAGGAACTGACCCGGAGCCGTTTTTGGCTTTGCAGATTTGGGTTTGGGCTTGGGCGCAGACTCGGCTGTCTTGGGCTTTGGATCCTCGGGTAGCATCGTGGGCAGCATCAGCGGGGCAGCCGCGGCCTTTTCCTTTTTCGAAGATGCTTTGCGCTTGGCTTCCTTGACAGGCTTGGGCGCCGCCTTCTTGGTGACGGCCTTCTTGGTCTCCTTGACAGCGCCCTTGGCTACCGCTCCCTTGGCCATCTTTGTAGAGCCTGCCTTGGAAGGCGGGCCACCAACCGGGAGGGCATCGCCGTTGGTGTCAAGCTGAGCAAACTTGTGCTCAAGGGTCTCGGTGTCTTCGCTTGGCGTGGTCTTGAGGTTCAGGTGGAATATCGAGTCGACCTTGTCCAACACAAAGGCCTTTTTCTTGGCATCAAAGTATAGTACATATTGGCTTTCATCGGTCGTGCGCGCGCCCGAGTATGTGTACTTGCCGCCAGAATCGTCGGTGTGAGAGAGATCGTATGAAGTGGTATTGCCGGGGACTGAGGGTTTAAGGCGGGCTTGTGTAGGCGTAGCCTCCTGGGGCTTGTGATTGTCTGTGACAAAAGCATTTCGTTAGCTGCCACCTAAATACAGAGGGTGGGCTGGGAAGTACATACAACGGAGGCCGGTGAAAACCTCTTTGGCAGTGGTGCCCATTAGTGCATCACTGAGAATAACGGGATACTCGCCCGTTAACGTGGGGTCAATCAAACTGGTGGGAGCTGACATGCCGATTGACAAATCTCACACGGAGCGATGGGCGAATCGACGAGGCGAAAATCAATCAACGTTATTGGGATCGCGCGAGCTTGAGGTTAATCTGTGATTGTAGCGTTATTGATGAATCGATCTGGCAAAACTTTATAGAGCAGATTTGAATGAACAGCGAAAAGCGAAAAAGAGAGAGAGAAAAAGAGATGCAGAATCCGGAAAGAAATAAATATAGATGGACAAAAAAAAGCCAAGATCATATCAGTTGACACGGCTGAAGTGCTGAAGTAGCAGTATTCCCTTACTTAGCAGGGTTACTAAGCAAGAAAGAAGCAGTTTGCGCACAATAGTAATAGAACAACTTGAGTGTTGACCGATAATCAGTGAGTTTGCTTGACTTCTGGTATGGAGAAATACAAAGAAGCCAAAAAGAGTAAGTCGTGAGTGTAAAAAATCAAAACATAAAATATGACGCTTGTGAGTTTGCGGCTGCGACCAAGATGTTAGAGATGGAGCCTTGCTTACGCGGTGAAAGTGTAACTTTGTAGGGGGAATTATGGGGGAGTTGGATATAGTGGGCACTTTGCCCAGCAGGTTGGTCGGCCAATGCAAATGCAGACAGGGACTGCAGCAACCGCTAACAGTAGGCTGATGTCATCACAGTGCCGAAATTACATGTGTTCGTTTTACTCTCCATCTTCAACTCTTCACTTCAGTTGTGTCCTCCGACTCAATGAGAGCTACAATTGTATTCCAAATGCGCTACAAAACCAAATCTAATAGCAAGGAAAAAAAAGGGCATCATAAATGTACAAACAGGAACAGGCTCTAAGAAATTACAATGACATACAAAACCCGCTTAACCCTTGTACGGCGAGGGGCCAACCATCAGCTCAGGGCGCACCAGCGTGTCAAACTCCTCCTCGGTCAGCGCATTGAGCTCTAGCGCCGACTGCTTCAGCGTCAGGCCCTTCTTGTGCGCGTTCTTCGCCACCTTGGAAGCCATGTCGTAGCCAATCTTGGGGTTGAGGCACGTCACCAGCATTAGCGACTCCTTCATGATGTTGGAAATCTTGTCCTCGTTGGCCTTGAGACCAACCACCAGGTTCTTCTCAAACGAGCGCATGGCGTCCGACAGAATGCGCGACGAGTGCAGCAGGTTGCGAATCACCAGCGGCTTGTACACGTTCAGCTCAAACTGACCGTTCATGCCGCCAATAGTGGTCGCCACGTGGTTACCCATCACTTGAGCGCATACCATGGTCAGGGCCTCGCACTGAGTAGGGTTGACCTTGCCAGGCATAATGGAGCTACCGGGCTCGTTCTCAGGCAGCGACAGCTCGCCCAGACCGCAGCGAGGACCCGACCCCAGGTAGCGGATATCCTGGGCAATCTTAGTCAGCGAAGTGGCCAGCGTGTTGAGCGCGCCATGGGCGTGGACAACGGCGTCATGGGCAGCCAGAGCCTCAAACTTGTTGGGCGCAGTCTTGAACTCGGTACCAGTCATCTTGGTGACCTCCTCGGCGATAGCCTCGGCAAAGCCCTCAAAGGTGTTGATACCAGTGCCGACAGCGGTACCACCCTGGGCCAGAAGACGCAGCTCAGGTAGCGAGCGCTCGACGCGCTCAATGCCGTACGAGAGCTGGGCGACATAGCCCGAGAACTCCTGAGCCAGAGTCAGGGGGGTGGCGTCCTGCAGGTGGGTGCGGCCAATCTTGATAATGTTCTTGGCCTCAAAGTCGTCGACCTTGGCCTGCAGAGCATCGCGCAGGCTCTTAAGCGAGGGCAGAAGCTCGTTCTCCAGCTCTAGCACAGCAGCAATGTGCATGACGGTGGGGAAGGTATCGTTGGACGAGGCCGAGCGGTTGACGTGGTCGTTGGGGTGGACGGGCTTCTTGGAGCCCATGACGCCGCCCATGATCTCAATGGCACGGTTGGAAATAACCTCGTTGGCGTTCATGTTGGACTGGGTGCCGGAACCGGTTTGCCAAACGACCAGAGGGAAGTGGTCAAGCAGCTTGCCCTCGGCGACCTCGGCGGCAGCCTGCTGGATAGCCTTGCCAATGGCGGGGTCTATAAGTCAGTCAGTCAGTTAAAGCTGGTCTATGGTAACGCCCAACCAAAACAAAAGAAAATAAACATACCCAAACCGAAACGCATGTTGACGGTAGCGGCAGCACCCTTCAGGATACCAAAGGCCTTGACAATGGCAGGCGGCATGCGGTCCTGGGGCTGGTTGATCTTGAAGTTCTCCAGAGAACGCTCAGTTTGAGCGCCCCAGTACTTGTCACCAGGGACCTGGATCTCGCCAAAAGCATCGCTCTCGGTACGGGTAGAAGCAGCAGACATCTTGGAGGTAGTGTGCAGCGAGCGCAGAGTAGGGACAGAAACAGTGCGGGTGGCAGTTAGGCGCGAAGTCGAGATGGCGGACGAAGCAGCAGTGCTACGAATGGTGGTGTTGATAGAAGAACGGGACACGGTGCTGACAACCGCTCTAGCAGAAACACTGCGGAACATGATGGAGATTTGGAGGGTCTACTGTCAGATGATTGTGCGTCAGAAACAAGAAGGACTTGATAGGGTTTTGCGTTGGTTTCTGGATGTTGAGCCGGGCCGAGGTAGCAAGGTACCGGCTACCGCATTTGGGCCTGTTTTTGAGTGCAAATAGCCGGTAGCGGGTACATGTCGCTGATGGTTTTTTTTGGGGGGCCTTATAGCGGCCAAGCGAGTAGATGGCAGATGGCAAGAAAAAATCAAGTAGTAAAAGAGCCCCGAAAGCGGCAAAGTTGGAGAAGGGAAGGGCAAAGCCGAAGAAAAAGCAGACACGTGAAGAAAGAAGTGAAACTTACAGGTAAAAATACAAGAGACGTGTAAGGAATTCCAATGAGTGTTATTCTCAAAGAAGGAAAATCACGAGAGAAGAAAGAAGAAAGGAAAATGGAGAAGTGGAAACCAGGTAAGAAAAAATGTGTTTACATACGTACCTTCATTTCATTTTCAACGTCAAATTCACTTTGACTGCGTAAAGAGGCTCCTTCCCTAACGGCTTCCGCTCGGGCCAAGCGACTTTTTCGTTCTTTCCCTAACTGACTCGCGTACAGCGTAGTGCAGAAGCCCTATTTCTGATGTGTAGACCGCCTAATTCTACTATGGGGGGAGGGGGGGGGGGGATAGAGCCTGGAGGCTCGGTTTATAGGGGATTTATTGCGCTGTTTTTACTGGGCTATTTCTTGCAATTTCCCGAGAACACCCGTAAAACCATCTTGTGGTGGGGCCGAAACGCCCTGAGGGTCATGAGCCTGAGCGAAGCAAAGCAGCTTTGCAACAAAAAGTCGTGAAATGGCAAAGTATTTTGGCTAATGTTGATCTGATATGCAAGCCCGGCAGTCAATTGAACTGGACTTGGCGAAAACAGAACTGTCAAGTGCTTTCTGGCTGATGTCATTTTGTGGGATTCATCAGATAAGCCAGAGCTGTCGAAGCCATGCCATTGGCAGGCGAATTGGTGTAGTGAGAAGGATCTGCTGTTCCAAAAGCTTGCTTCTTGGTGCTTTGATAAATAGTCAACGCTTGCTAAGCATGTTTCCCATCTTCTTTCCGTTTCTTCGGCTGTGTATGTTGAATAATTTACCCCTCCCTGACCGAGACATACCGGGCTGGACCCACACCGAAGTCACGTGATATCTTCACCGAGATGCTTTCCTATAGTGCATCAGATGCTTTCACCGACTCAAACCTCACCATTCCGCGCCCACGCACCATTTTCTCCATGACAAAGAGAAGCTGTACGCAATGAACTCTACCACACTCACATCCCGTCTCATGCGCCAATTCGCGCTGCAGACGCCTCGCCCGCAACCCCGGCTTTCCGCACAGCTTTCGCGCTCACGCTTCTCAACAGGCCGTGTCCGCGCCGCTGAAAAGCCTCAGCCAGCCGATCAGCCGGGCTTCGAATCGCTGATTGACCGGGCACCGACAATGGTACGCGCGGGGCAGAAGCATGGTATTGGACTGTATTTTCTCGGTATGCTGCCTGTCTCGCTTAGAAGATAGAAAGAAGATGCTAATGACGCTATACGCCTGCTTATTCCTGCGGCCGCGTTTGCCCTCGGCACGTGGCAGGTGCAAAGACTTGGTTGGAAGAGCGATCTGATTGCCAAGCTCGAGGACCGGCTGCTGCGCGAGCCGTTGCCACTGCCGCTACGCGTGGACCCCGAGGCGGTTGCCGAGTTTGATTTTCGGCGCGTGGTGGCCAAGGGCCGCTTCCGGCACGACCAGGAGATGCTGGTGGGCCCGCGCATGCGGGACGGCCAGCAGGGCTTCATGGTGGTTACGCCACTGGAGCGTGAGGGCGAGGGTTCGACGATTCTGATTAATCGCGGATGGATTCCGCATGCCATGAAGGACCAGAAGCTGCGTCCGGATTCGCTGGTGCAGGGAGACGTGGTGGTGGAGGGGCTGCTGCGTGAGCCATGGGAGAAGAATATGTTTACACCCGAGAATCGCCCGGATCGCTGGGACTTTTACTTTCCTGATGTCAAGCAGATGGCGGGCCTGGTTGGCAGCCAGCCGATTTGGGTTGAGGCCACACTGAGTGAGTAATTTGGAGAGGCCACTTACATGAGACCTGGAGGGCTGTTCATTAAACACTTGGAGAGGCTATTTGACATGTGCTAACAAACTAGTCCCTGATTATCTCGTCTTCACCGACTACGAAAGACGCGGCATCCCGATTGGCCGTGCGCCCGAAGTAAACCTGCGTAACACGCACGCACAGTACATTGTGACTTGGTACGTCTCCATAAGAGTCATAACTTCGTTATTATATATACATGTATGCCTGTTATATACAGCCCCTAACACACCTACAGGTACAGCCTTGCTGTGGCCACGTCCATTATGCTGTGGATGGTTGCGCGCAAGCCTGTTGGCGGCAGCGTGCAACGTCGCGTCAAGATGACGCACCAGTGGTAGACGCCGCTACTCTTTGTCAAGCCCACCAACTCGTCACAAAAGCCATCTACTCCTCGTCAAACTCATCCACCTCTTCGGCCTCGTCTTCCTCGACAGGGCCGGTGTTTTTGACCCGTGGCTTTTTCGTCTTGGGTGGCACTGGCATCCGAATCTCCTGCAGCAGTTCTCTTGGCAGGTACTTGTGGGCCTGCGAGAAGAGCGTGGCGGTCTTGCTGATTTGCCGCTGCCTGTACGACCAAGAAATAACTGTTAGCACATCATATTCGCCTCTTATGTACCAATACAATACAACTATAGATACCCCGAACCTACTTGCACGTACCTTTTCATGAGCAACGCCACGTCGCTCTCATCAATTGTCTTGCGACCCGCATGGTCTGCATACGCTCTCAAGTCCGTGCCCGCCTGCTCAAAGAACCAGTCAGTCGCCATGCTCAACTGGCGTAGCACCTCTGGAGAGATTTTGGTCTTGCCCAGGCCACTGCGCTGCGCAAACATGAGGGCGACTTTCTTGACTACTGTTGGTGGCAGCGACGGATACTCAATACCGTAGGTTGACAGCTTGATGCCCTTTCTGCGGGCTTCGCGGCGGCGCTCTTCCATGGCGGGGTCTAGGGTGATGTCGTGGTGGTTGGGGTTACCACCGTGATCGTCTTCGGACTCGAGATCAAGAAGCGGCGGGAGTTCATTGGCAGGGTCAGCGTCTTGGTTGGGCTCAGGGTCGCCGTTGGTGAGTTGAAAATCGTTGAAGACGGAGTTGTCGCTTGATGGATTGTCTATCAAGGGAGGGTACTCAGGTAAAGGTGTGTTGTCGGTTACAAACATGCCGTCGTCGTCGTTGGGGTCGACTATTGTGTTCTCTTGTATGGTAGTTTCATTGGCTGCCGACTCAGCTATGGAGAGATCAAGAGCTGGTGCTTCCAGGTTTGCAAGCTGGGATATATCGCCAAATGGCTCTGGAGAGCCAGGAGACTGTTCTTTGAGCTCCATGAACATGGATTCTTCTTCGATAGAGGTGTTGCCAAGTTCTGTAGTTGCATCGTTTCTAGTGGTGTCGTCAATTCTACTAGGGTTAGCTAGCTGGGCTTTAAAAAAACGCAGATCCAACCTACCTCTGCATTGTCGAATCTCCAGTGGTTCGCCGGTCGGGCAAATCGTCCAGGTCAAGGTTTGGAAAGAAGCCTGAATCTGGAGCGACCTCATCACTGTTGAGCTGGTATGGAACCACACTAGATTCATTCATCAACATACTGCCCATGCTGGTCCGCGACAGTCGCCGACTAATAAAAATGTCATTTGTTGCCCTCCGCGGAAACTCCATAGACTGCATCGTGACATTTCCTAGAGTCTCGTCGTCTAGTAGTATCGACCGCGGCGCCACCAATTCGTCGTCGTCATCGTCATTACTCGAATCCAACGGTAGCGTTAACTCGGGTGGATGCAGCAAGATATCATCCTCGGTCGACTCCTCCTCGTAGTCCATGTCATTCACTGACATATCCATCTCATGCTCCTCTTCGCGCGCCGCACTCGTCACACTGCGCTTGTCCGGCGACGACGACACCAAGACCGGCTCGCTAACCGTCGCCAGCGACCGACTCAGCAGCCGCAGAATGTCCCGCGGGGTCTCGCGCTGGTCGCGGATACTCCGACGACGACTCTTGGCGGGGGTAAAGACG
>JACYXV010000272.1:0-17920 GCA_016859225.1 Thielaviopsis cerberus | reverse complement strand
AAAAAAAAAAAAAAAAAAAAAAACCTGGGTTGAGCCGTCTCGTCTCGTCTCATCTTACCTCATTTGTTGCATCGTCATTTCTAAACCGCCTCAGGCTTTACGCGAACACAATCAGCTAAACGAAAATGTATAGATTTGGATATTCGCATTGGGCAAACTTCAATAATGGATCCTGCGCCGCCGCAATTCCTTAACTGGTCTTCCAGAACAAAGTGACATGTGGAGATGCTTTATCCACTCTGGACGGCATCTCGTAGTGTATTGTGGGTTTGTCTACAGATTATTGGTATGGCCCGGCTTGTAAGGTTTGTAAGGGTCTTTTTGATATTTGCAATGTTACAACTTTTAGACGCCAATTACAACTACATCTCCGATTTTCAACTTTAGGCCTCTTCCTCTTCTTCCGACTCCTCGTCGTCAATTACAAATCCAAAACTGAAGCCAGATTGCTTCTCCTGCTCATCCTTGGCTGCCACTACATCATCCCACTTGCGCTTCTTGCCTGCCAGTTTCTTCTCGTACAGCTTCATGCCCTCCTCCAACATGTCGGGGAACTTTTCGCGCAGCCGATCGACAAACAAATCGTACGGGTTGCTCACGTCGTCCTCAAACCCGCTAACCTGATCAGCCTTGTCTTTCAAGAAAGACAACGCCTCGACTAGATGGTGTAGATTGTTTGTGCGCGGCACAAAGTTCTGCGTCAGCGCAATCCCGTCTTCCATGTTGACCACTAAATGCCACCATCCGCTGGGCACGTGCAGAATCTCACCAGCACTGCAGATGCCCTCAATGCACTCGGGTTTTTGCCGCGCCTCTGCGTGAAACTCAATCAGCCACTCGGCAATGCTCAGCGGGCTCGTCACTTCACTGCTGTCTTCCGACACGTACACACCCGGCACATCGACTGATGGCGGGAACATGATCCAGTACTTGGAGCCCTGTATAACAGCGTTCCACGCGCTCGTGGCGTTGGGATCCTTGTGGAAGGTCGACCCGCTACGCGCAGGGCCAATAATTAGCCAACGATGGGCCGGCCGCTCTGTACCCAAAACCTCAAACAAATCTGGGCCAAAGACCTCGGGCTTTCCGTACATGTCTGCAGGCTCAGGTCCTACGCTGATCTTCATCTTCTCTGCAAACTTCTTATCGAAGAGATACAATGGGCTTTCGTCGGTGGTGTTCTTCATGTAAGAGACGTAGCTCTCAAAATCCCAGTCCACGCACTCGGCACGAAACACCACGTCACGGTACTGCTCCAACAGTGACTCCACTGTCCACTCCTTCATGGCTCGCCAGTGCTTGACGTATTCTGTTAGAACAAACGGCTTCTGCCCCCATTTGCTAGAAAACTCTTCATAGGAAAGCGTTTCCATGCGGGTTATTTGGTTGCGGGCAGGTATATTTGAAGTGTACTTGGCTAGGTCAATGTGACTGCACAGAAACGGCCGGTGAAGCACGTCGGAAAAGACATTGGGGCAGTTGGGTGGCTGCAGCAATTTTGGTTCCTCGATGCAGCGACGGAGCAGAGATCTCCACGTGCCAATCCAGTCTGGGCGAGAGGAGGTACGCTTGGGGGACCTAGTTGTCGCAGCGTGTCAGAAGTCAAAAAAAAAAACAGTCCTGTGATTGTTTGGTTGTTGGACAGAGCTAGCGCTAAAATGAAGGAAGCAACATACTGTAAAAAAAGCTGTTTCCACAGGTCGTCTGAGTTGCTGAAAGCAAACATGAACTGGCACGTAGCACCAAGATTGGCTAGCGACGGAGAGTCTAGGTGTTCGAGCAGCAGCATGAGCGTCTCGTCTGCGAGTATGGCAAAAGAACCAGCGTTGCCCTTGGCATTGGGAGACGATGAAAGATACATGTTACCCAGCGGCTTAACACCAAGAGGGTGCGTGGGAATGAAGCTTGAGATGGTCATGGTGGCAGTAGGCGGTGGCCTGATGTTGTACTTTTTTTTTTTTCTATTTCTTTCCTAGGGATATTCTTTGCTGCTGATGTGTTTACTGGTTGGCCGCGTAGTATCGCAGACAACCTAGTGAGGTTAAGTAATGAGTGGCTAGTTGAAGCCAATAAAAGAGTTCAATAAAGCAACAAACAGATCCAAAATACAATGCAATTGAACAAATTCTCAACTTCAATGACGTCTGTTAACTGTGGAATTTTGTGGACTGATAAGATAAGAGATTGAAGTGGGGCACAAGAATTGAAAGTTGCATTTTGTTAAGAAACGCATATACCCAATGCTCGTGAATTTAGCAAGTGAATGTACAGGAGGGCCCTTGTCTGTTTTGCCCACCAAAAAAAGCCGTGGCGGGCAAATACATGCAGGGGCAGTATTAAGCCTTGTCTCTCGATTCCATCTTCGTTGGTGAACTTGGGTGGATTGATTTATTGAGCATCAGGATTAAAATGCCAATCGCTAACGGGCTCATCAGCCGCAATACCGTCAATTACAAACAGCATGGTATTACATTCTCAAGTATAGCTAGCCGACAAACTAACTGACCATTATCGTACACATCAGGAGTTCATATGGACTAAACCACAAGCAACTTCGCTTTGGCTGCTTTCTTGGGATTGCCACCCCACCTGTGCCCTAATGTGTTTTTTTTTTCGCAAAACTTAAGACCAAAAGTACGCACACACTGGATTTTCAGCATTTGTGATTAGCCAGTATGCCCAAAGTGGGGCCGCAGCGCTGCTTCGCCAGGCAGGACGCCTCCTCTCCTGTCAAAAATTTTTATATTATAGAGTTGGCTCTGACCCAGAGAATTTTCTCTTGATTTGCTCCTCCACTTCTTTTACTTTAACACACCAACAACAAAAGATCTCTTTTTCTTCCTAGATAATTTTCTCTTGCTTTGTTCGCAGGAGATCTCTTCTAGGTTATATTACACTCAAGTTCGCCCTTTCCGCGAGCTATTACATCGACGAAGCGCTTTAGTCGCCCTCCTTCTTTCTTGTTTCTAGTGTTCAAGCAGTGCTTGATCTAGAAACTTCTTCTACAACCGCAATCATGGCTACGCAGGGTCTTGAGGATGTGCCTGAGGGTGAGTATCTTTGCTTCCCCATCTAGTCCGTCAATCAATCAGTCTTATCGTCGAGGGCAGGCTTCTGTCTTCGTCTATTACTGTCTTGTTCGCCATCATTCGGCATTTTGCCACTGCTGTCTTGGATTCACGCATTTTCCTACTCAACGGCCACAACAATGCTTATTTTTCCCCTGGCGGTGACCCCACCTTGTCAACGCCAAACGCCAATACCTACCGACATCAACGACAATAACGACTACGGAGCCAATTCGATTGATGCATTATGATTGATTCACTCAATGCGGTCCATGCTAACCATTGATAAAATCCTTAGGCCAGATCGAGTCTAACTACGATGAGACCGTTGACTCCTTCGATGACATGAACCTCAAGTCGGAGCTGCTTCGCGGTACGTTCTCCTTTTCTCCTACACAGTCAGTCGCCATGTGCGATTTAGTCTGGTTAACTGCTTATCTGGGAAAAATTATACTAACAGTGCACTCCTAGGTGTTTACGCCTACGGTTTCGAGCGCCCCTCGGCCATTCAGCAGCGTGCCATCATGCCCGTTATTAAGGGTAAGTCATTCATTTCCCAAGACGCCCCTTGAGTTGTTTGTATCTGTTCCCGAGTGATGCCCCGCATTCCAACCATGTATTTAATCTATGCACTAGAAATGAAACAATTCTAATCATTGTTTCCCTCTAGGCCACGATGTCATTGCCCAGGCCCAGTCTGGTACTGGTAAGACTGCCACCTTCTCGATCTCTCTGCTCCAGAAGATCGACGCCAACGTCAAGGGCTGCCAGGCTCTGGTTCTGGCTCCCACTCGTGAGCTGGCCCAGCAGATCCAGAAGGTCGTTGTCGCCATTGGTGACTTCATGAACATCCAGTGCCACGCCTGCATTGGTGGTACCTCTGTCCGTGAGGACATGGCCGCTCTGGCTGAGGGCCCCCAGGTCGTTGTCGGTACCCCCGGTCGTGTCCACGACATGATCCAGCGCCGCATCCTGAAGACCGACCACATGAAGATGTTCATTCTTGATGAGGCCGATGAGATGCTGTCTGTAAGTAAACCTCTTAAAACCTTTTTTATTACCTGTGTGGCCAACAGGTGCTAACCCCCCTTACAGCGTGGTTTCACCGAGCAGATCTACGACATCTTCCAGCTGCTGCCCCAGTCGACCCAGGTCGTTCTGCTGTCTGCCACTATGCCCCAGGATGTTCTGGAGGTCACCACCAAGTTCATGCGTGACCCTATTCGCATTCTGGTCAAGAAGGACGAGCTGACCCTGGAGGGTATCAAGCAGTTCTACATTGCCGTCGAGAAGGAAGAGTGGAAGCTCGACACCCTGTCGGATCTGTACGAGACCGTCACCATTACCCAGGCCGTCATCTTCTGCAACACCCGCAGAAAGGTTGACTGGCTGACCGACAAGCTCACTGCCCGTGACTTCACCGTCTCGGCCATGCACGGTGACATGGACCAGGCCCAGCGTGACCTGATCATGAAGGAGTTCCGCTCTGGCTCGTCGCGTGTCCTGATTGCCACTGATCTGCTGGCCCGTGGTATCGATGTTCAGCAGGTTTCGCTGGTCATCAACTACGATCTGCCCGCCAACCGTGAGAACTACATTCACCGTATCGGTCGTGGTGGTCGTTTCGGTCGTAAGGGTGTTGCCATCAACTTTGTCACCGCTGAGGACGTCCGCATGATGCGCGAGATCGAGCAGTTCTACAGCACCCAGATCGAGGAGATGCCCATGAACGTTGCCGACCTCATCTAAGTTAATGAATACCCCCCACTACCACCGCCATCTTTTCCACCCACAGACCGACTGCTTATTCTTTCTCTGAGCTAAGAGACAAGTTATCTTTTTCCTTTTACTTCTCCTACCACCATCACTACGACCCCGCAGTTGCCTCATCAAAATGCGTTCCATATTGCAGGACAGGAAACCAAAAATGAAGAGAGAAAAAAAAGTTCAAATCATTTGTCCCCTTTTATGTATATTGCTGTGACTGTACTTGTTGTGGCTGGTGAGCTGAGTGCATCTAGACTTTTATTTGTTCCCATGTTGGGATTTTATGACGTGGTTGGTTGATGAGAGTGTGGAATGAAAGATTTGGACATGAAAACTGAGGAGTTGATGAGGTGAAATTTACGCTAGATGACAAAATTATGTCTTTCTCATGAGAGCAATAAAAAAACAGTTCAATCGTGATTTGAGTCTACGATAAGGGTTTATAGCATGATACCTTTCCACCTTTGAGACACGTTCATTCCAATCAAGTGGAGCACAATTCATTGTTAAAACAAAGCCTTGTCATTACTATTGCTATTCCCATACCCATCCCGTCTATGCAACCGTAAAACGTCCCGACACGCGCCCGCGACGCCGCATCCTCGGCGGCCCGCGTGCCCTCGTCCAGCAAGCGCTCCAACTCATTCAGCGCCGAGCTCACGGAAATCTCCGTGTCACCCTCCACCAGGATATACAGCTTGGGATCCTGGCCGGCTTGCGGCTCCTTGCCCGCCGCATAAAACGAGCCCTTCGTTGTTATCGAGGTGCCCGTGGCCTCGAGAATCTTGGCCACATTTGTGCGGTTGGTTACAGCCCAGCGAGCCTTTTGCGGGAAATCGTTGATTTCCAGGGTGGCGTGGAAGGCGCCTGCATCAGGGCCCTTGTTGTCAATCGGCTGGCCCGTGCGGAGCTGGCCTGCCTTGCCTAGACGCGAGTTGATGGCTGAGATGGCCGACGTCACGCGGTCTAACGGAGTGCCATCAGGCTTGGTGCCGTCGGGCCTTGTCGTCGGCAGTCTTGGCAGCGCTGCGCGAGATAATGGCCGATGCAATCGACGGCGCAGTCGCTGTAGTCTTTTCCTTCTTCTCCTTCTTGTCTTCGTCGTCGACGTCATCGTCGCCGTCAGCCTTGTGCGTCTTGCGCTCGCGCATGCGCGCCGCCTCGCGCTCCTGGTCGAGACGCGAGAGACCCTTGCCACCAAAGCCCGAGGTGTCTTTGGCCTTGCCGGCCTTGACCTTTTCGCGGTGGGCCTTGCGCATCTCGTTGAGTTGGTCGGGGACGGGCTGGCCGCTGATTTCAAGGGCTTTGGCAATGGCGGCGGCGCAGTTTTCTTGTTCTTCGGTGACAAACGTGATGGCAGTGCCCGTTTTTCCAGCACGACCAGTGCGGCCTGCACGGTGGACGTAGTCTTCCAAGTGGTTGGGGGCGTCGTAGTTGATGACAAGCTTTAGCTGCTTAACATCCAGACCACGCGCAGCAATGGAGGTGGCGATGAGAATAGGCACAACGCCCTTCTTGAAGTCGGAAATGGTCGAGTCACGGTCAACCTGATCTTTTCCACCGTGGATGGACATGCATGGGTATCCCTTGACCATGAGCTCCTTGAGCAAATCATCAGCCTTTTCTTGGCGATCGACAAAGATGAGCGTGCGTGCGTCCTCATCCTCTTCGTAGAGCTCGCCAAGCAACTCCAGCACTCTGAAAAACTTGGACTTGTCGTCGCGAATCTCGACCACCTGAGTAATCTCAGGCGCCACCACACTCTGACCACCTACCTTGATCTCCACAGGGTTCTTGAGCACCTTTTTGGTCAAGGAGTCAATCAGACGCGGCATGGTGGCTGAAAAGAGAATAGTTTGCTTGTCAGGACGCATGTTGGCAAAGATCTTCATGACCTGCGGCTCGAAGCCCATGTCAAACATACGGTCGGCTTCATCAAGCACAACGTATGTCACACGGCGTAGGTTCGTTACGCGGCCCTGGTTGGCGGCAAGCAGGTCAATCATTCTACCGGGAGTGCATACGACAATTTCGGCACCACGGCGCAGCTCGGCAATCTGCTCTGAGATGGGTGCACCGCCGTAGGCACAGACCGAGCGCAAGTTCATGGTCTTGAGAAAAGCCTTGCAGTCACGGTGAATTTGTACAGCCAGCTCGCGAGTCGGAGTCATAATCAGGCCAATAGGGCCATCATTTTCCTTGAGTGGCTGCTGATCCTTGATATGACGAAACATGGGAAGCAAGAAAGCCAGGGTCTTTCCAGAACCAGTCTTGGCAACGCCGACAACATCGCGGCCAGACATGATGACCGGAAGCGCCTGCATCTGAATAGGCGTAGGCTTCTCAAAGCCCAGGCCATCAATGGTATCAAGGGTCTGGCGAGTGAGACCACACTGTGCCCACTTTTGTACAGGCTTGGGCACATTCTTACCAGTGACTTTGATACCGTCCAGTTCTAGACGGAGATCGGCCGTTTCAGCCTCGGTCAAAAGACTCAACTCAACCGGCTCAACCCAGAAGTTTTTGCGGACGGGCTCAATTTGCAGCTTGGTATAGTCGGTGGCAGGAATGTCCTTGGTTTTCTTGCGACGCACGGGAGCAGCCGTCTTGTTGGGCTGGATCTCATTGTACGTTGCTTCCTCGTCACTAAAGTATGTCTCAGGTTCGGGCGCACTCTTGGCATTGAATGCCTTTTGGGGCGCAGGCTTTTCAGAGGCTAAGCCAGCCATGAAGGCATCAAGAGGGTCAACCTCTTCCTCGTCCACTTCCATTTTTTCAGATGCAGCGGGCGCCGAAGCCACTTCCTTCGCTTTAGATTCAGCTACGGCTGCTGCTGCATCAGCTATACGCTTTTCATGTGCCGCACGAGCGGCAGCAATAGCTTCTTCTTCAGTATCGCCAAAGTTCTCGCCACTGTCTTCCTCCTCGTCATCTTGATCGGCGTACGGGGTATCATCGGCTTCGAGGGGCAGCGAGGGAAGTTTCGTAAGCTTGCGCTTGGACGTCTCTTCTTCGTCAAGATCGATTTTGCGTTTAGCGGGTGCAGACTTGGAATCCAATGCCTTTCCAAAGCCAAAGCCGCTCAAGCCACGGTTGGTCGGAAGGGCAGAGGCCTTAGCTTGCGGCTTAATACTAACGCTAGCAGAAGCCGCAGCAGGAGCACCACCAAGTTTCTTGCCAAAGCCAAAGACAGTCGGTGACGCACGGACAGATGCCGACTTTTTGGCAATGGCTTTCGGATCAAATTTTCCAGCATAGGGAGTGGCGGCTTCGGAAGGGGCCGGGGATTGCACCGTCTCAGTAGCAGATGGAGCTGCTGACGAGGAACGAATCGACTTGTTATCGGTGTCGTTAACGGCCTTGCGGGCCTGCGAGCCAGCGCCCTCGGCCTCTTTCTTCTTTTTCCACGCCTCGAGGCGGGCCAGTCGTTCGGCTTTCTTTTCGGCTTCGGATTGCGCAGCGGCTGCGGTCTTAGTCTAATCGCAAGAAAATATGTGATAAGTAACCAATTGTTCATCCCGGATACGACAGGGGGAGAAACCTACCTCGGGGTCTGTGGATCCTACCCGCGAGCCATTGACTGGCGCATCTTCACGGCGACGCGGCGAAACTTCACGGCGGCGGTCGCGCGAGTCGTCTCTACGACGGTCATCGCGGTATCTGCGGGGCGACCGATCGCGGTCGCGGTCGCGATCGCGGTTTCGATTTCTGTCGTCATAGCGATCGCGTGAATGGCGACGATCTCTGTCTCGGTCCCGGCGGTCGGAGCCACGGTACGAATCGTCGTCTCGTCTGTCGATGGAGCGATCCCGTCTGCGGGTATCGCCACGGCGGCTGTCGCGGCCGTCTCTATCCCGGAAGCGACGCTGTGAGTTTGGTCAGCAACAATCCAATGCTAATCAATATATAAACTTACGTCTATGGGACTGCGGGAGCGCGAGCGCCGGCGGTTGTTCCGGTTGTTGTTTCGGCGATCGTCATCTTTGCGGTATCTTCCTGGAGATGGTGAGCGCGAGCCTCTAAGTCGAGCCATAGTTTCGGTATCTTGCAACAGTCACGCGGCTGCTTTGCTTTGACTTGCTAGTGCCTGATATGACGTTGAAGATGTGCGAATAGAGCTCGACACTAAGAGAGCTTTGGTAGACTCCGTACTTTATATGCAAATTTATATGCGATCAAGAAGCAGCTGAATCGAAAGCGATTGCAGAGGTTGGTGATGAGAGTTAATAGTAAATAGCGTAGGCACTCTAGTGCTGGCTATCGCTATAAGCATGAGGAAGAAAAAGTTAATCTTCAGCTGTTGCAAGGCTGCACAAAAATTGAGCCGGGGTGTTGGAGGCGCGCCGCCTGGCGCGTTTAGCCGGGATTTAGCCGGACGAGGCTACATCTAATCGGGCAGGGAAGTCGATGTCGACTGACGTACGTCATTGTAGATCTTGCTTGGTGGCAACTTTATGTAGCCAGCCATCAAGATAATGACCGGATTAGTCCAATATGATAGTAGCTCAGAAGATGAGGAGGTCGCGGTTCCTATGACGGCTGTAGGTGTTTGCACTCTGTCGGCCACTACATTCGATCAATACTAACATGGTGTTTTAGGTAGAACCAGCCATTGAAGAACCCCAGTCACAGCCTGCAGTGGCAGAGAAAGCAACGAGTAAGCTTGACAATCACTCATGGTGCAACATGGCTAACTGTCTGACTAGAACCCCCTTCGCCGCCATCCACCGAAGATGCACCAATGTTGGGGCCTACGATGCCTCCCCAAGATGGCGACTTTTTCTTGGCAGAGCTAGAAGAAGAGCCGGCAGAAGACTTTCAGCCGCCGAGAGAGCTCTCGTATGCAGAGTACAGATCGGCACTTCGCGAACTAACGTATCCGACTGTCCCCAAACTGGATTTTGTGCCATCACCGCCCGGATCTCCCGCGCCGCAGGTGACGTCTAAAGTCTCCAACATGATCCGGCTGAAGCGCAACGATGTACACTTCAACATTAAACTGGACCAGTCCACGGCCTTTCAGAACCCCAACATTACGCAGAAACTGATGGCTTTTGCCAACGTCACGGGCGCCGAGCAATATGCCACTGTACTGCCAACCACGCTCTGGGACGCGACAAATTTTCCCGCTTGGGCGCACATTTCGCAGCTTTATGAGCTCTCGCGGCCAAAACCCAGGGCGCCCGGTAAGGCCCTGACTTTTGTAACGCCCTTATTGACCAGCAAGACGTATCAGGCGACACAGGGCTCGAGCGGGCTGTCAAAACGCCAGAAGCGCAAGTAGCAGAGGAAGAATAAGGGTTAGCGCTGAACCCTCACATGGTATGGACAAATGATCACATGTGTTCAACAGATTGTACTATTACGGTAGCTAGAGAGGCTTCTCCAACTCGGGTACAGGTGAGAGGCGAATTTGAGTTCTGACGGCATGTCCTAGCGCGCTACCTGAGCATTAAACGTTATATGGCTTAAAGACTTTCAGGCTGCCTAGCGGCTTTGCGTCTTGTGACTTGTTGTTTAACCCCAGATTTCACAGGCTAATGGAAGCAAAAGCAAGATTTTATTCAAGTTTTCGGCATTTTTATTTTTCTTTAGTACCCAAAAGCCAAGCCGCCATAGCCCTCCATCCCCGGATATCAAAAAACCCATAATAACAATCAAATAGCTTGATGGCAGTCGTCACAAGAAAAACTCATGAGAAAAGAAACAACGCCACATTAAAAGGGGAGTAGATGAAAAAGAAAGTATAACAAAGAAGAGAAAAGACCACCCAAATGTGTTGTACAGAAAAAACCGCATCAGCCACTGCTTACTCGCTAGAGCAGGTAATGTTGAGGCCGAGCTTGGCCAAAGCCGAGCCAACGTCGATATTGACAGGCAGGGCTTCGGCAGCCAAAGCGTTGCGGAAGTACGAGATGTTCTGGCCGTTGTTGACGACCGAGTTGCCAATCATCTTGAAGGGCATAACGCCGGTCTCACAGTAAGGCTCGCTCATGATGGCGGTAGTGATGGGGGTCTGGTCGATGGTGGCGTGGATGGGGTAACTGTTGTTGCCGGGGCTCAGGACAAGGTTGTCAATGTAGACATTGCCGAGAGAGGAGCCGTTGAAGGTGTTGGTGAAAGTGGTGTTACCCTAGAGGAACTGAGTTAGTGTGCTGGAGGTAATCAAGATGAGTGGCTAGAAAGACTTACAATGTCCAGCGTAATCACTGACGGGTTGGGAATAGACACCTGAGCGCGGAAGTTGTTGGAGGTAGTCAGGGAAATAGTGGCGTTGCTGACAGTCAGGCCGGCAAACGAGTTGAAGCCCTTAAGTTCGACAATCTTGTTGAAGTCCATGGTGAACTTGCGAGAGATGCCGCCAACCTTGAGCTTGGGCTTGCCCTTAATGCGGAGACGCACCGTCTCCTTGGCCAGCAGCCAGCCGTTGAAGGCAGTCAGAGCAGTCAGGTTGGTAATCTGCACTGTCTGGTCGAAAGTGGTGGTAGTGTTCTTGGAGGACTTGCTCTTAGGGAAAACAACAGAGCCAAAAGGCGAGTCGTAGCCATCCTCGGCCAGTGACAGTTGCGCTTCAAAGGGAAAGATGGTAGCATGGGTGCTGCCGGGAGTGCTAATGGTCGAATCGGCGCTAAGCACAAACGAGTCGTTGGTCGGGTTGGTCATGGCAATACGGCTAATAGTGACCTTGCTCTGGTTGACGCGCTTCTGCATCAGGTTAGGCACACCCACCAGGATCACCAGCGTAGGCACCAGCACGACTGCCAGCACAAGCACCAACACGTAGATCCACCAGAAGCGCTTGCAGTGGCGCGCGACCTTGCCCCGGCTGGCCACGGGGGCAGCCGACTGCGTGGTGCCCTCGGGCTTATCGTTGGAACCATCCGAGACGCGGACGGCGTTAGGGGGGAGGCCAGACATGGTTGAGCAAAATAGAGTAAGAAACAAACTAGAAAGGGGAGGAGAATGGAACTGAGTCTTGGACGAAGAAATTGTAAATCGCGGCCGCAGCGGGAAACGCAGAAACAAGGGACAGAAGAAGAGAAGGGAAACTCGGGGCCAGGGAGCTACTGGAGGGCAGTTTATATACACTGTGGATGTATGGTGGCAAGAGATGGAGAATCGACCACTCACCAACATCTGGCAGACCATTCATTCACTAGACTTTTTTTTTTCTTCCTTTTCATTTTTTCTTATTTCGTCAATTTGAGTTACCAAGACAGGTATTAGTCTAGGATCTGAAGCAGGATGTCTTTGCCACTATATCCACGCCCTCTATCTTACACACCATCTCCTCTGCTAACCCTTGTCTACTCTGCCACTAACACTCATTCGTTATATATGGCAAAGTACTCAGAGCTGAGTACAAGTAGACAGAATTCAGCAACTTCATTTCGCATGTGTTTGACCCCGGCAACGGCCCAATATGACAAAGGCTTCCAGCGGTCTGTAAGCTCTGAGGATTTAAGTTGCGTTTGGGGAAGTTGATCACGTTGGCCAGTGAGGTTTGGAGAAGTAGGACTTTTGGTGGTCTTGGTTTTAGTGCACAAACACCTATGCTCTGGTTTACAGAGAAAACAAAATGTCTTTGAACATCTTTCTGTAGCCCGTAGAGAGTAGAGGGTAGAGGGTAGAGGGTAGAGGGTAGAGGCCACAAAGAGAGAGTGTGTGAAAGCCAGAGACTCAAATGTGATTCGAGTACTGATACAAGGGCAATTTGCTTGCTTTTTTCCCGTCCTTGCCATTCATATTGCTTTTTTCCTTATTCCTCTTGCGCGCAGTGAAGGGTGTTGTTAATCTTCTCCAAATGCGACCCTCCACCGCTTGCACTCCCTGTCTGATATACAAGCACCAATCGCATGATTCGCAGTTTCGCCTCTAGTTAGCCGTGTACTGTTGCTTCTGTCGTTTCTGTACGTTATTTCGAGTGTTGGCTGCCAAGGTTGCCTATTCCGCTATATGCTAGTACTAAGGACCAACTTAGTGGTGCTAACTCGTTTGCCTCGCCGTTGCTTGAAACAAAGTTGAGCAAAAGCTGCTTACTAACCAGTCCCACTGCTTGTGGGCCTCACTAAAGCAGCCGGCCAATCAGACCACGGCAAACACATGTACCCCAGGCTTTGAAAATTCTTTTCCCCTTTGCCCTCATTCAGACTTTCTTTTCTACTCCCCTACGCTTCAATGTCTCGATGCAGATGGCCGGCCTTTCGGCCTGGCCTCATGTCTCTGCGGTTTTTCCAACTCGTCCTCTATTGTCTTCTAGCTTGACTACTTTGAGTAATAGCGCCGAAGTCACAACCGCTTCACATAGGCTAGGGTTCTTTACGCGAACAAACAAGAAGAAGATCACGGCCCGTTTTCATGCCTTTCCTTGTTTGCTGTACCCACTATGGTTTTCCCAACAGTTTTGCTCTCATCATCTCTTTGCTCCTCTTCCTTTTCCCTTCTTTTTGGCTCCCGCCAAGGCATGAAAATCCTAGCAAGGCTGCACCTTGAGCTATAGAATCGAATTCGAATGCACGGGAATTACAAGACACCCGGCCGAGCATACACAAAAAGTCAGCATGTAACAAAAGAGTCACAGCTGCTTATATTATATCCCGCAGTTACAGTTACAGTTGCATTTGCTGCAGCTTTGGTTGCACCCGCGGCCTGCCCAGCCATTCCAGGCCGTCGTCTAGTGGTGGTAAAACCCAAAATGCATATAGCTTCTGAAGATTTGGAGAAGCTCCTATTAGCAGTAATTTAGGGTATATCAAAGCTGCTGCTATGCTACTACTCCAACTCGTGTCTTGATATTATCCGTCTTTAGCTTTTAGTCTCTAGCCGTTATTCTCTTTCTAACTCGGAGTCTAACCAAGAGAGCCACAGCAGTTGTAATGCCTACAGTGCTGGATATCGCCTTGACCTGTCCATCCAAGGATAACCAACTCCTCCATCCGAGGAAATGGCGGCTATTCTGATGAAACAGCCGATGGGATTTACTCTAGTGATTGACACGCAAACATGCATGTCGGCGAGATTGAACTAAGATTCCGACTCGACCGGCGCCGTGATATCATTCTGGGTCCAGCGTGTGGACATTTCAGGAAATGCAGAACGTGATCAATCTTTTCCTGAGCCCAGACCAATTCTTTGCATCGGTAGCGTTATTGCAAAGCCCTACATACCTACACGGCGCATAGACATACTCGAGAACTACTAGTTTGATGACAAGCGAAAATATGGCAAAGTATACGGCTAGAGAAGCAAGCAGAAAGAAGCACAGACCCTTTTGAAGTCCAGCTGGAGCAAACCTGGCAAGCTCAGCTTCGACTGCTGACTGACAGGTGTACAGGGCAAGCCATGCTAGCATAAATGAAGATCACGGCCATTTTGTATGCTTGGGATACATATAACATGTTGGCTAGGTTGGTATGCATGCCTGACTCCTGTCAGAGCGAGTTTCTTTCGACTTTACAAGACTCAAGAGTAGTCGAGCAGACTCGGCCAAGCTACTGCATTTCAGCCGCGTTCTAGATCACACATCTCGTTCACCGCCGGACAATTAACGCCTTGGTATGCACTCCAACCTTAGGTGTCTATAAGAGTTGCGATATAATGATGTGTGGATGGTATGGTACCAGAAGTGAAGGGATTTCTTTGCCTGTTCTGTTTTGGCCATCTCCCCAACAAAAAAAAAATGTGGAAGCGGCTGAACAAGGGCAATGCTAGCCTAGTCACAAAGTAGGTTCCAACACTAACAAGGAACGTGAAATTGGCAGCTCCTCAGTTTTGTTATCCTAATGTGACGGATGCAATGAAAACAAGAAAGAAAAGGAAAAAGAACATTTCTCAACAAAGTCGACATTTAAGCTTCAGTCGGATTCTACGCAAATCCTAGAGCGAGAAAATGGCCATGATCCTGTGGTTTTATACGCGCCAACTAAGAACAAGAATTTTTTTTTTTTTTTTTTTAATTTTGGGAGGAGGAGTTTTCTGTATAACAACAACAAGTGGATCATCGATATAGCCAGGGGTTTTGTAACCAACTGTACCACAATGCCGAGAAATGCCACGGCCAGGGTTTAGGCGGACGGATTAACCCTGGCGATGAAGGTATAAGTGGATAAGTGGAGACGAGGAGTTGTGGAACGTTGGTTGACCAATATGTGGGGCGCGGGCTTATCGATATCAGCAACTCAACGCCAAGTCAAGCCAAAACAAAGTGAACGAAGCCAAAATAAAGTGAGAGAAGCCAAAATAAAGTGAGCGAAGCCAAACAAAACAAAGCCGGGACAAACAAATCCGGGGTCACGAAAGAACAACTCACAGCCGTGGCCGCGGCTGTATCTGCGAGTCGTCGTAAATGTCCCGCTCAACAGCCCGCGAATTGATCTACAAAAAGACAAACAATTAGCACGCCACGTCTTGATAAGCTTAACTCAACAGCCGATGCAACTAAAACTCAGGCTCCATCACATCGTGGCAGAGTCTTTGTTGGAGCATTAAGAACAGGTAACCCCCAAACACTAGCCTAAGAGAGAAGAGAACGTACCATATGGGGCCCGAGGTCACTGATGCATTTAGCCCCCAAGAGACGCATGCAGGTTTCGACTTCTGCGGTAAGCACTGCGGAATGAAGGTTGGTTAGCGGAATTTGTCAGTGGTCCTGCCTCTGTCTCCTACACAAACATTGCGGCGGCTATTCTTGTTGGGGACGCAGGCGCAGGCGCTGTAAGCGCTGTCAGACTGACGGCTAACCGCTCCAGTAGCCACAGAGAGAACTCATGGAGTTTCAGGGAATACTATAGCTGAAAAAGACAGCATAGTAATTGCAAGTGGAAAAGCTAGCAGTGCACGAGATATTGTAAAATAAAACTCACCTTCAAACACCCGCTCAACACCCTTCCTCCCACCAGCCCCCAACCCAAATAACGCCGCCCGTCCAATCCCAACGCCACGAGCCCCTAAACACAGAGCCTTGACTACATCCGTGCCGCGCCGGATTCCACCGTCCACCCACACCTCCATCTCCTGCAGTACACGTGGGCAATGCCGCCGAATTTCCAACAAAGTATGCACCGCTGGCGGTGCCGTGTCCAGCGCCCGCCCGCCATGGTTGGACAAAATTAACCCGCGCACCTGCGGCCCATGAGCCAACGCCAATGCCGCATCTTCGTGTGTCTGCACGCCCTTGAGAACTACTGGCAAATCTGTGTGCGCCGCCAGCCACGCCAGCGTCGTCGTCCACGTTAAATCCGATGCCGTTCCAAAAAAGAGCTGCTTTCCAAGCCCACCCGCTGTCTGCGAGGAGCTTCCCTCAGCTGCCTCCGGAGCCGCCGTCCCCTCAAACTGTTGACGGTCATCGAGCTCACGCTTGCCCGGCACCGGTGCGTCCAGCGTCAGCACGAGAAACTTGATGTTGCGTCGCAGCGCATTGATGCGCTGCAGCAGCGCTGCCGTTTTAGCCCGGTCTTTTTGCACGTATACCTGCCAACCAAACACCTGGTGTGCGGGTGCCCCGGCAACCACGGCCTCGGGAGCCATCGATGCGGTTCTGCGAGATGATTTGCACGGCGCCGTGGGCTGCAGCGGCCTGCGCAATGCCGTGCTCACCGCTGGGGTCTGCGAGGCGTGCGAGCGCTGCAGGGCTGACAAAGATGGGCACGGCAACGCGGTGGCCGAGGAGCTTGGTCGAAGTATCTACGTGTGTGCAGTCGGTAAAGATGCGTGGGCGTAGCAGGATCTGTCGGTACACGCTGTTGTTGAGTTCTTTGGACAGCATGTCGTCGCTGGCGGAGAAGTAGTATGCCCAGGCCTTGCGCGAGAGGCGCTGTGTGGCGGCGGTTTCGATGTCGTCAATGTTTAGCAAAGTTTCCAGACGAACGGGCTTGGTAGTGGCGGCGGGCTGCTTTGTCTCGGCGGGCGGCGAGAGGGCGGCGGTATTGACGGTACCCAGCTTGAGAGACGCCGGGACGTCGTCGAGCGTGCCAGCGGGGTGGATCGCGTCAAAGTCCTCAGTGGCATCTTTGCCGGCATACTTGAGAATAGCGGCCGGACCGCCCGGATGGCTGTCAATAAGTGTTGTTACGTCGTACACGTGCCCATACAGCGCTACCCAGCAGCTGGAGCGGGAATTGTGCTTGGCAACTGTATCAAGATGACACCAGATTAGGAAATTTCACAAAAACAATGTTCGGAAAGTGTATTACCTTCGGCGGCGTCGATTTCTTTCATTTTTCTTGTCGTTAGTGAGTGAAGCAATATGTAGATGCCTAAGACGTGGTTTTATCGGCTGAATTGATGGTGTGCTACTTATATCTTGCCGGCATAATCACGAAGTAGTATGTCTAGGGTTATATAGGGTTGCTAATATAGCCTAAAAGCAATGAAAGCTTTATGCACGGCACAACACTTGCATAAACAATGCATTACTTATCAAGCTACTGCCTAACCCCACAGCTTGTTTAACCATGACAGCCTCCCACCAACATCCACCATTACCACCACAAAATTTCATCATGAGCCTCTCACCACAAGTCGCCGCCGCCATTTCCAAAATTGAGGCCCAGTCCTCCGACAAACCCGCCGCCTACCAAACCCTGCTAACCCAGTTGTCTACACTCTCCTCGCCCGACCCCGCCACCGCCATCGCCGATTTCAATGCCATTGCCAACTCCTTTCTGCCCGCCCAACTCGGCGGCATCGTCGCCACCCGCAATGTACTCTCGTCCTTCATAGCCGCCCTTCGCGCTGTCCCATCCACTGCCATTACCATCCCCGCTGCCAGCCACCTGCTGCGCGCTCTCGACACTCAAGCCTCTGCCAGTTCCATGCTGGCCCAAGCCTGCGAGCTGCGCGAGCTCATTGCCAGCGCCCACGAAACCGATCAAGACTTTGCCTTGGCCGCGCGTGTCCTCGGTGATATCCCCGTTGATACGCCGCAGCGCAGCCTGCCGCCCGCCGAAACGGCGGCCGTGTGGATCCGCATCGTGCGCAACTACCTCGAAGTCGACGACACGGCCATGGCCGATACCTATCTTAGCAAGCTGATCCATATCATGTACGCGGTGAAAGACGCCGAGCTGCGCTTGCACTATGCGCTG
>JACYXV010000271.1:0-17954 GCA_016859225.1 Thielaviopsis cerberus | reverse complement strand
CGAGCCAAGCTCTCGTGGGTAGACAGGTTAATAAAGAATCTCATCATCATCATCAGCCCTGTTGTAGGTAGATGGGTAGATATAAATCTTTAATAAAGAATCTTATCATCATCATAGATGGGTAGATAGAGAATCTCATCATCATCATCATCATCAATCATCGCCTCGTCGGTAGGCCTGTTGTCTGTTGAGCCTTAGCCTCGTTGGTTGACAGTTGATAAGGAATCTCATCATCACCATCTCGCCATAGCCTAGGCTTGCCTAAAGTCAAACTTCTGCGGTATTTGTTGCATAACGAGCCTTGGCCACGCGAGTATACAAGCAAATAGATTTTGTCATCATAATCATCGTAGGCAGGCTCGCAAAAACCAGCATCATCAACTGGTGTCCTTGAGTCAAGTTTACCTTGGCAGACATTGAGTGTTATAATCAAGCCACAGCTAAGCTTCCTACTATCAAAGCCTATTGGATGCCTTTCTAGGGTTGCCGAGGGTCCAAACAAATCTGCCCTCAAAGCGGCAATAGCAAACAATCATCCGGGCCACAGTTCTCCGATACTTTGTCGTGAATCTAGTAGCTTTGCGGTTCACATGACCTACATCTGGGGTCTTTTTCTTCGGCCCTTGCTCAATTTATCCACGTCTCAACCAACTCGTCAAAGATTTGATTTTGCCGACTTGGGTTTTCTTTGTTGGGGCCTTTCTTTTTCCTTCCTCGCATCATGTCTTTTGTACGATGCGTCGTTCCTCACGAACCTCAATAGCGCATGCCTGTGTTAACTGCCAAAAGCGCAAAAGCCGCTGCTCCGGAAGCAACAGTCCCGGCGAGCCGTGCTTGTACTGTCGCCGGACAAACAAAACATGCAGTTTTCGGGAGCCGCCTGTCCGGACGTCCCTAACGAGGGAGAATCTGGATGCCAGCGAGAAACAGTGTCGCATGCTTGAGCAGCGTTGTGAGCATCTCGAGCGCCTGTTGCGGGCCATTAGCCCCAATATCAACATTGCAAAGGAACTACGGGGGCTCACTGCTGGGGATGTGATGGATGCGGTAGATGCGGTGGATGCGGGCTCGCAGCAAGGCTCGTTGGGGTCCCATCCTGGAATGGATGAGAGTTTGCAGAAACCACCGGTGGGCAACAGTGGTTGTGTCGAAGTGTCGCCGCCACATCTGCCGAGGTATCAATGGCGAGCTCGTAACGGCATAGCTGATACGTTGCCTCACATTGAAAGCCAGTCGGAAGCTGACGATAATCCTGACGGCGATGGCATGGCTAACCTTCACAGCGTCGATTCGGGCTACCTCGGTAGGCTTCTTCGTCCCCGTTTGGTGCAAGAAGTCGTTTCTTACTAACGGACTTGTAGGAAGCAGCTCGGGCTCCGATCTTCTTCTCGAGATTGCTGCTCTTCTCCCAGATACCAACTCGCTACTCGCCACCACGTCTGGCAATGAGACGCCAACCCCTCCCCAGCACATTGACCCACCGCAGCTCTCATCAATAGTCGTAGCTTCGCGGCTTATTGACGCCTACTTTCTCTTCTTCAACTCATCGTATCCTATTTTCCATGAAAAGACTTTTCGTCACCAAGTTTCTGAGTACTGGAATGGCCAGCGGCCGTACTCTTCACGCGATGCCTGGCCAGTGGCGTATTATATGGCTCTTGCGATTGGCCACTGGGCGTCGACGCCGTATAATCCCAAGTTCCCGTCGCCATATTATCTTGAGGCGCGGTCACGGTTGTCGATCAGCATGCTTGAAGCTGGAAACACAGAAGCACTTCAGGCATCCCTTCTGCTGACAAACTACCTGCAAAAGAGTGACCGTTTGAATGCGGGCTATGTATTCCTCGGAATTGCCATTCACATCACCTTATCAATGGGCCTCCATCGTGAAGACTCGTATACGCCAAACGACGTTCTCAGCGAGCGGAGAAGGCGGCTCTTTTGGGTGGTTTTCGTGTTTGACAGTGGCTTCAGCATCACTACTGGACGGCCACTAGCCATGTCTTTAGAGGGAGTCGTAGACTGCAAACGGCCTGTCGACTTTGACGATAGAGTAAGACACCATGGTTATACAATTCTTTTGCGTCGCCATTTGCTAATCCAATCCACAGGAAATCGACGCCCCATTTGACTCTGCCCATGTCACTGAAAATTCTCCTACCATCATTTCAGCTTTGATTGCCCATTCCCGCCTTGCTAGTATCGCCAATGCCATATACGCACAGTTTCTCCTCGCCCGAACACACAAGAAGAAAATCAACTATCAGGTTGCCGAGTACCTCGATCGCGACCTGCAAGCCTGGCTCAAGGAGCTGCCTGCTTATTTCCTCTCACCTTTGGCCCCTGTGTGGTTCATCCATGCCCGGTCAGTCGTCATGTGGAAATACCAAAACATGCGTATTCTTCTATGGCGCGGCACAACTCCGCGCCATCCATATCTCGTCGACTACCACCCTCCAGCAAGCTTCCACAGCATCGACACCGCCCTTGAAGCCATTACCGATATATCAACTTTTTGCCAACGCTATCACGATCTACTTAACATGTCCATCAATTGGTATGCCACATACCATCTCTTCCAGGCAACCCTCGTCGTTGAAGCAGCGCATATTTCCGCCCGTCTTGGTCGTGACAGAGACCGGCACGGCATCGCCGCTCCCGGGCAGTCTCACAACGACGACACCATAGTCTGGATGCAGGCCGTGGACTGCGCCAAGGAAGGTATGCAGCTACTGGCCCGAAACAACAACTCGGCTCATCGGTGTCTGGAAATCATTGAAAAGATTCACCGACATTTTGAAGTGCGGGAAGCTGCTCGTCCAGAGTCAGTGGCTGGTGAGCTCAACGGTCCGGTAGAGCCAACTCCAAGCTCTGTTGCAGATAGCAGCTTGAACACAGAGTTTTCAACTGAATTTTCGACCATTGGAAACTTTGGTATGGGCTTGGATAGTTTGCAAAGTGACCAAACTCTACGACTGTTGGTTGATCAAATGCCACTAGGACTGGACAATATCGACATGTCATGGGACTCAGTGTTTGCACCAGACATGGGAATTCCGGGATTGGCAATGGAGTAAAAGTTGGTTTATTTCCTAGATCTTATGATGATGATGATAGTTTCTATGACCCGACTTGCAAGGCCACGGCTCTCTATACGACAAAAAGCTATCTCTAGTATCGAAGTAGTTTCTCTATAAAGAGAAAGAAGAAAACAGATAGCAACGTTAGTGGAAACTGAGTAGGAGCAACAGGACAAAAACGTAGATGGCTTAAAGTGAGGAAATGTCCCTGCTCGACAGGGACCTATATAGCTGTGTACTGGAATCGGTGCCTTGCGACCGTAAATCTAGAGTAAGCAGCGAAAGCCCGCGTGAGACGGCTCACGGACACACTTTAAAACCCATCTCCCGAAGACAATGATTTAAGGTTCTTTATTTACATGTCTACCCAAAAGGCCAGGGATCGACATACGACATGGAACTATATGTAGTACCTGGAGAATTTATGAAAAAACACGTCCGATGAGAAGTCCAATGATGATGATGATGAGATTCTTTATTTACCAGTCTACCCACGAGACCGAGGCTCTACATGCGACAAGGCCGAGAATTCCAAGAAAAAGGAAAACAAGCGGGAAGCAGGGCGCTTATAAGTCAGCAGGGTCTGAAAGCCTTACGCCAGCCCTTGCACAAAAGTCGACACTCTAGGGTCCATTGAATCAAGCTTAAATCGAGTGTTTCAGCACACCCATTCATTGGCTGTCTCGTTGGCTATACATTACTTTGTGTCATTTTGTTGAGCAGTGTTTTATATGTCAGTTCTTTAGCAAGGGAGTTTTATATGTCATTTTTTATCAGCAAAAGTGTCTTTATGTCATTTTCTTTGGCAAAAGTATCGCTACCCGGCTAGTCCTGCCGCGCTGGATCAACCTCAAAGGTACCGAAAATACCATCAATCTCAGCCATCACGTCGGTCGTTAGTAGAGAGACGGCCGACAACGCTTTGCAGTTCTCGGCAACTTGCTCAGGGCTGGACGCTCCAGTAATGACAGATGAGACATGCGGGTTCTTAAGACACCACGCCAACGCGAGACGCGACTGCGGAATACCAAGACGGTCGGCAATGGGCTGTACAGTTAGCACTACACCTCAACACAATGAGGACATACATACCTTGAGCTTCCGGCACTTTTCAATGTCCTCCTGCCACGCCTTGTTGCCGTAGTTTCCGCGCATGTAGTCCACAAACTTGTCATCGCCCTTTGCGAACCTGCTCCCCGCCGGCGGCGCATCAACCGCGTCATTGTACTTTCCACTCAGCAGGCCAAACTTGAGCGGACTAAACGTCGTCAGGCCCAGCCCGTAACGCGGATACAGCCGCTGAAACTCCTTTTCCACCTTTTCGCGATGCAGCAGGTTGTAAAACGGCTGCTCGACTACCGGGCCCACCAGCCCCAGCTCCTTGGCAATACCGCGTGCCTCGGCAATCTCGTCGGCACTCCACTCCGACGTGCCCCAGTACAGCGCCCAGCCCTTGACCTCAATGACATGATTGAACGCGCGCACCGTTTCCTCCATCGGTGTCAACCGGTCTGGCCGGTGCGCATATACAATGTCGACATACTCCAGGCCCAATCGGTCCAGTGACGCTCGCAGACCCTCTAGGATGTGCTTGCGCGAGAGCCCGTGGTTGTTGACCAGAACAGAGCCGTTGTGCAAACCCCAATTAAGCTTGGTGCTGATGACCAAGTCGGACCGTGCCCAGCCAAACTTTTGCAGCGCGGCGCCCATGACGCGCTCAGAGTTGCCAGCGGCGTACGACTCTGCAGTGTCAAAGAAGGTGATGCCGTGGTCATAGGCAGCCTTCATGCAGGCAAACGTAGTTTCTATGGGGTTAGTTTAGACTATGTGTGGTGCGATGGAACTTACCATTCTCGTTTTGTCCGCCAAACGTCAGCCAGCCACCCAGGCCAAGGGCAGAAACATGCAGACCAGAGTTACCAAGCCGGCGATACTCCATGCCCGTTTTGCGCGGTTCGTCCCAAGCCATGACGTTTGTTAGGGTTATGTGTGTAAGTGGGTAGGGTTAATAGAGTTGCTGAGCAAACAAGACAGAAAACAACGTAAAAAAGGAAAAGTGCAAACTATATTGTACATTTCCAGAGCCTATACACGCAATCGCGCAATCTCCGGAGAAAATGGCGGAGAATCTTTCGGAATGTAGGAGGTTGTATAATTCCGAGCCCTGATGACGCCTTATTAGTGCAGTCGGTCGTTTTGCAGGGGGTAAATGGCGAAATCTGGGGAAGTAATGGCACTATTGGAGCTGCGATAAGCCAAGTAGTATTGGGAGAAAAGGCTATCAACACGTTTTTGTCTATTAATGTGTTGTATCTCGTGGGTTTTCTAGGTTGTTTTACTGGTGGTTGGCATCTGGACGCTCTTCAAGATCATCTGGTAGTTCCTCTAGTTCCTCCACCCCTCGCTCCGTAGCATACCATGGCCCTAAACTACCCATGCCTATAAGCAACGGATCCAACTGCAAGTCTGGCGATTCTGGCCACTCTGAAAAGACACTAGCACCGGCAATCCCCGAAGCCTGGCTCCGCGCAATATGGGCCCCCAGCAGCCGTAGCAAGTCTTGATTCCCCCCACGACACGATGCCAGCAGCCGCTGCAGACCCAGTAGCACGTCCGTTGGACTACGCTCAGGCAGCGTCGTCATTGACCCGGGGATCTGTAGGGCGTCAGCTACCGCACGCGAGATTTCGTAGACTTTGTATTCCAACGAGGGCCCATGGGCGTCGAGTGCTGCCCGTGGTACCGACGCCACCATATCGAGAAACTCGCGGGCGATTTGTACGGGGCCCGGCGACGTGGCGTGCGAGTGCAGCTGTGCGCGCCACAGCAGCACGCGCATCCATTGGCGGGTCACTAGCAAGTCGGCACGCTGCACGTCGTTGCCTGCACCAAGGGTGTCTTCCTGGCGGAGGCGCTGTTGCAGGGTTCGTAGGCCGGCGTGGTGCTCGGCTTGCATCTGGCCGGTGGCCGTGTGCAGAAGAGCCTCGAGGCCACCAGAGCGGTCAAAGAGCCAGAATAACTGGACGAGCTGGCGAAAAGCCGGGAGGACGTGGGCGTCGGCGGCTTGTGAATCGTCATGAGCAGGACCGCCGACCGGGCCTGTGGCGCCACAAGATGCGACGTCGTCTGAAATGTCCAAAAGCGGAAACGTCTGGGGCGATGTGAGCACCACCGGAAGATTGTGCAGCAGCGCCACGCCCCTCTCTGTGACAAAAAGCAGCCATAGAATACGCCGGCGCATTTGTTTTTCCTGTAATCCAACATGGGCATCGCTCCCCGGCCGGTGCAGCCCGTCCAGCTGTGCCAGAGTTACCGCCTCTCTCAGCAGCAGCAATGAGCTTGTTCCGCCAGACCGCAGATTCTCATGATATACATGCAGAAAGAACGCCGTGCGCAGTCTATCAAGCCCATCTTTAGTAGCGTCCTGCTCGTCCAGCAGAATGCGCGCACGCTGCGACTCGGCAGCCATTTCTGCAGCCGTCACAGCGTCTGTAATCTCCGGCGTCGTCGAGCGGTGTAGTTTTAGCTGCGCCATAGTGGCTGCACCGATAGCATTGGCCAGCGCATATACGCCGAGGTCGTCGGCGCGCAGCTGCAGCGCGGCAATGACGTGCTCGACGGCGACAATGGGCCATACGGGAAACAGACGCAGCCGGTAAATGCACAAGCGGAGCACGAGGGTCTCTGTAGGTGTGCGCTGAGGCGGAGGCGGCTCAGACGTGTCGGGGATAGACTGAGAGGGCTGTGGGTTCTGCACGCTGGCAATGTTGCGTAGAGTCTTGGGGCGTAGGCTACGAGGGCCTCGGATGGCTTGCGGATTGTTGAATGTGCATTCGATGCCGATGCTGATGCAGCGCTCACATGGCGGAGTGTCTGAGCAGCGTACTTTTCGGATCTTGCAGGCGTCACAGGCCTTGGAGCCAACCCTGCGTTTCTTTGGCTCAGAGGAGGTGTCGACACTCATAGTGGCAGTTTTGGTTTAGAAGAGGAGACGAGTTTTGGTTTAGAAGAGGAGACGAGTTTTGGTTTAGAAGAGGAGACGTCGCCACTCATAGCGGTAATTCCACCACGGATGAATACTGATGGTGTTTGTAGTGCCCAAGCAGATGCGGGCGCCTGCGGTATATATCCACGTTCACGTGCTGCTGAATGTCATTTCAGCAAGCAATGACAACATCTGTCCACTTGTGGTGTCTGGAAGTTCACATAGGTCAAATACAGCTATCAAGTACTTTTATTTCCTAGTAGGCAAAGCGGAAGTCTAACCGCTTGTTTCCCTCCTTCTCACGTGCCGCCGTATCTTGCTGATACTCGATCCTCTCCTCGGCGCTCAACGCCTCCCACTGCTTCTCCTTTTGCTTGTTCAGATATACCAGCCACTGTCTCTGCACAACAAACGTAACAACGCTCAGCGCGCAGATGGCAGCCAGCACCGCGTTACCCTGCTTGTAGTACGGGGCATCATACTTGCGGTAGATTTGCGAGCCAATCAAACTGCCAACCTGCACAATTACATTGTAAGTGGCCGCCGCAATAGCGCGCTTCTTGACATCAAAACAGTTTTCTGATATCCACGCCGACACAATCGGGTGGAAGTACGGGTATCCTGAAATCAGCGTAACCAGCGAGAAGCGGCCCCAGTCACGGCCGCCGTCGGGCAAAGTTAGCATGGCAACCAGCAGCGGCAGAACCCAAAATTCACCAAAAAGACAGTGAAACGCCCGCTCGTTGCTACGGTTGCTGCTCCATGAGAGAAGAAGCATGGTGATGATTTGTAGCACCGCCGATGGAATAGTCAACATGTTGGAGTCAAAGGTGGAGAATCCGAGACGCCGTAGGGTTAGGGTTAAATATGCCTGCACCGGGGTGGCCGGGATGTAGGCCACGAGACCAATAAAAAAGAGACCCCAGAGAGACGAATCAGAGAGCGTGGCCTTGATGTCAGCGACAGTGACGGGCTCACGGATGCTAGTCAGGCCTTTGGCGGGGTCGTCGCGGAGAATGCGGTTGACCATGATAACCTCCTCGCGCTCAGTATACCAGGAGCGTTTCCAGAGGAGGTTCTTGGTGTTGACTGGCGAGGCAGGTAGATAGACAAAGGACTAGATTTGTTAGCATGTATAAGATGTAAAACGTAATGTAGCAAACTCACAATAAGAGCTAGAACCACAGTCAGCAAGCCTTCTAGCAGAAACAGCCAGAACCACCCCGGCTTCCCATGAACACCGCGCATCTCCAGAATAGCCGCAGCCAACAGTGCCGAGATTACACGCGCCACATTCAGTGTTGACCAAAATGCCGCCAGCCGCGTTGATAGCTCCTGGCTCGTGTAAAAGTATGTAGCAAACAAAATTGCTCCCGGAATAAAGCCGCCCTCGCATAGGCCTATCATGGCGCGTGTCACATAGAAGCCCGCGCGGTTCGTGATCCACGCCTGCGCCCACGAGACGGTCCCCCAGGCAAACATCATAGCCGGCAACACGTGGCGGAAGCCGTAGCGCTTGACGAGAATCTGCACAGGAAACTCAGCGGCCAGGAAGGACAACAGCTGGATTGTCGTGCCATTGTTGTAGTCATCGCTCGACAGCTTCAGGTCTTTGAGAAAATCGTCGGCCAGTGCATTGGACAGATTGCCGCGGTCTAGCTGCAGACCAAAGAACATGACGCATATCCAAAGGAGTAGGCGAATGTCAGTCTTGCGCACGACGCGCGCTTCTTCCTCGGGCGTCCAGGTCGCCTGCGGGTCGTACCGGTGCAGGCCCTCGTAGTCGGCGTCCGGGGTGATGACGGAGGCGAGATTAGCACGGCCGGTCTGCGCAGAGAAATGGGTGACGGAGATATCAGAGTGCGCCTTGGGCGCGGATTCTTCGTCTTTTGGCATATCGAATAGAATGTGTTGAGTACCAGTCCGTCCTGAGCCTTACATGTGGATGAACAAGGACTTGGAGCGATGCAGCCCGGTCGTATTTGTACCTCTAGCTAATATTGAGCATCTCCCATATCTAATATTCCTTGTGAATGACACCATTGCCTACTCACGATAGTCCCCCGAGTATTTTACCGGATTTCTCCAGTATCAAGACGTATCTGCAGTCACTTACACCCGTCCCAAAACGGCAACCTAACCCCGCTTGATAGCAGATTGTCACCATAGCGCTGCTAGCTGACACCATTTCAGTGGGAGCAGGGGTTCCTTGTTTAAGCCCAAAAGAGCGGGCGAGCGCAGATACACGCGTTCCGAGAGTTTCTCCGCAGCCGGAAATTGGAGGCTTTGCTCAGATGTGAGTGAAATGTCGCCATTTGGGCCGGTTGTTGGAGACATGTGAAGCCTGTTGAAATGGGCTGATGGGAGCTTGGCTGGCGGTGACAGTCTGAGATGCGAGGCTTTTAATAAAACGATAGATATAAACAAACCATGTCCCTCAGTTGGACGCCATGTCCAGATTCACACCACCCGCCATACTACACAAACATCATGCCTGCTTTTCATTCTTCTGTCCGTGGCGGAAATCCCGCTTCAACGCCGTCCATATCCGGCCCTCTGCACAACTCCGGCTCTCTTGCCAGCTTCCCCCAAGAAGACCTCACGCCGTCTATTGGAACTGAATTCACTACTCTGCAAGTTTCAGAGCTTCTCAAGGCCAGCGATGCTGTTATCCGCGACCTTGCCATCACCAGTATGCTCGTAACCCTAATTAACCCTATCTTTACTAACGCCTGATAGTTTCACAACGCGGCGTTGTCTTTCTAAGAAACCAAGATGTGACGCCCCTACAGATGAAGGAACTGATGCTGCGTATCACCACTCTGGCGGGATCTGTAAGTTACCTACTCTGTACTCTCAAGCACCGGCTAATAAACAGCCCCCTTCGTCTTCTCTGCACATCCACCCACTCACCGAAGAGGGTTCTGAGCTTGGCGATCAAATCTCTGTGATTTCCTCTGAAAAGCAAAAAAAGGGCGGCGGTCTCACCCATCAGCTCAGCGACGTCAGCCGCTATGCTGCCAACGCCTGGCATAGCGATATTACGTTTGAGCCTGCGCCCAGCGACTACGCCATGCTCAAAATCCATACGTTGCCGGCTACTGGCGGCGACACTCTCTGGGCCTCAGCTTATGATGTATATGACCGTCTGTCACCAGCTATGCAGAAAATGCTTGAGGGTCTGACGGCAACGCATGATGCGAGCTTTTTCCATGACGAGGCGCGGCGCCTGGGGAATCTGATTCGTGAGGGCGAGCGGGGGTCGCCGCTGAATCACGGGCCGGATTTGCGGGCAGAGCACCCGGTAGTACGCACGAATCGTAAGTCATCTTCTTCCATGCTTCCGTATCCGGTGCTAATAAAGACACAGCCGTAACCGGGTGGAAGTCCATCTTTGTCAACCGTGGCTTTACGCGCCGCATCAACGGCGTAACAAAGGACGAGTCGGACTTGCTTCTCAAGTACTTGTTTGACTGCATCACGCTCAACCACGATCTACAGGTGCGCTTCAAGTGGCGCCAGAACGACCTGGCCATCTGGGATAATCGGTGCACGTTTCACTCGGCCACATATGACTACACGGACGTACGGACGGGCGACCGCGTGTGCTCGGTGGGAGAAGCGCCGTACTATGACGTAGACAGTATCAGTCGGCGGGAGGCTCTAGAAAAGGCAGAGTAGGCTTGGCCTCGAAAAGACCGTCTAGGATTTATAATAATAGCCAGTTATATCTTTACCACCAGCTTTCCTCCACTGATTTCTCCGCTGCGCATCCGGTCCAATGCAGGGTTCAGCCCATCGAAACCCTGATGTACATCCAAGATACCAGGGGGTACCAGCGCCTCTGCTTCAAGCAACCGCTCCAGCCACTCGGTCAACGCCGCCCCCACCTCTCGCAGCTCGTGAAACAGCTTGATCGGGACTGCATGTCCCTTGACGCCGTCCGTCACCTCCTTTGGCAATCCTGCCAGCCCAACGACGTGTGCTTCTGGTCCTTCTAGTGCTGATGCCGCAAAAACGGCCGTGTCCTTACTGACAGTGTCCAGGGCAAACCTCGCTGGGCCGCTGCGTCGTGCAATTTCCACTGCGCGCTGGGAGTCGTTGTTGTCAACCCAAACCACTGGCTTGAGTACCTTGTGTTGCGTCACGCGCACTCCATGCTTTGCAATGTCCAGCACGGCAATGACGCGGAGGCCGGCGAGTTGGGCTAGTTGGATAGCTACATGGGCACTCGTCGCAGACGCGCCCCAGACCACAAGAGTATCGCCACTGCGGGCTCGATGTTCTCTCGAAATGCCTTCAAGAGCCTCATCTCGTACATCGGCGGGAATGCGGTCGGCGGGAATCGAGGAGAGAAGAGCGCTCAGATCGGGCCCGCCGTGTACTTGGCTGAAGTCGACACCTAGACAGACACCCAGTGCCAAGGCCGAAGCAGCAAATGCAACTCCCAGTGTAGCCCCGGCGGCTGTCGAGATTTGAGGTGGAAGGCGAGCAAGATTAAAGAACGGAGCAATGACGTATTCTTGGTATGTAGCTTTGCGTAGATCACGGTAGTCGGTAGAGATGACGATGACCTGGATGTCGGTTAGGGTTGGTTAGGGTTACAAGAGGGGGAACGCACCCTGTCGTTTTGGCGGAAGCGAGAGCTGTTTGTTTGTACGACGATGCCGCTGGATTCACGGCCAGAGATATAAGGCAAGATTGGGATGGCAAAGTTGAAGTCACTAGGCCGTCAGATGGTTGTCTTTGCGGAGTACAAGATGATACTTACGGGGCCTTCCAATCAATCGGGTTCAGACCAATAAACTGCGTTTTAACCAACACATCGTCCACGTCTTCCAGACTTGGTACTGTGTAGTTGCTGACAATCTGATAAGGCTGGTGTGCGGCGCGGAGCAAGGCCACGGTTTGCGCTCTAGGCACTGCAATAGGCGCGGCAGACACCGAGTCTGTGCTTGATTCGACCTCGGAATCCGGAGGTGTCAGCACAGTCAGATTTGACTTTGAACTTTTCCAGCTTTTTAGCGAGAAACGCTTCAGCGCTGGCCAGCTCGTCGGGCTCCAGCTAGGCGATGATGGCATTGCGATGGTATGTGCCAAGCCAACACGCCAAGACAAGAGCAGACTGAGGGCAGACTGGGCTTCATATACCCTCACTGCTCACTGAGCCGCTCACTTCACTTTCGTCCCAAAGCACGCAACATCGCAGCGCAGCTGCTGTCACATATGCCGTCATATGCACTGGAAATGAGGATGTGCGGCCGTTAAACCCATGCTTCTACTCTATTCTGACTTGTCAGACAGGTACATGCTGCTGGCCGAAAGAACGCCATGGACTTGTAGCATGGCGAAAGCTTATTATACTACAACTTGCAGTCAAAATTCGGCACTGGTAGGTTGCAGAATACAGTCAAGTCTGCATGTTGTGATGGGAGCAGAAGATGGCAAGCGTAACCCTAAGTGTGTAAGTGCTTAGGGTAAGACCCTATATTTGGAATACAGAACTACCGACTCCTCACCGACTGTATTCTTCCGAATGTAGAATACAGTACAAGTCCCTCATTCAAACAGAAAAAACACCTGATTGACCGGGGTTAATCAGGGGTCACACGAGAAACCAGGGCGGAGTTAGGGGCTTTTGTATGCCGGAAACATACAAAGTCAGGATGAGAAAGTTGATGAAGAACGAGAACAAGCTTCTTTTGGGGGTCGAAGGAAGCCAAACATGACAAACACGAGGAAATATTGAGTTAGAATACGAGAAACCCGCTCGTCTGAGTTGCTGCAGAGGGGCTTGTGTAGGGAACACTATGGAACAGGGCTGTACCTGTTTCATGGGCCAATATTAGGCTCATGCAGGAGGTTTTCTGTCCAAGCCAGCATTACCAGCTCACATCTAGAGCAAATAGATGACTGGAAATCGGACGAATCGACTCACCCTCTGGCATGAGATTGCATTCAAACAGCAAGCCAGTACGGCTGTCTAAAGCAAGCGCAGTGGCGTTTGCTACTACAAAGCCAATGGGTGCATGGAGAAATCCCGGTTGAGCCCCCCCCCCCCCCCCCCATCTCGTCATCCCCGTATTTGTGCCCCCTGCTGCATGCTTCCTCGTCTAAACAAAACTGCATTCTTTTCAGCCTCCTCTAAACGTTGAGGGGGCTATACGAGACCGACAGCGAAGAAACATGCGAGGATACAAGGAAAGCCAGGAAAGCCGCACCAAAAAAAACTACAGGGAATACCGAAAGGTAAAAGTCCAGTGACGACACAGGGACCGTCATAGGGCCTGTGCGCCACACTAGAATAGATCGTACAGCAGAATAAAGCCCCCTGCCGTACCATAACATCTCATCAGAACAAGGTGCTCTCGGGAAAGTATATTAGCCAGCCCGTCTGCTACTTTCAAGGCAGTTTGAGAGACCTTCTCTTCACGGCATTTGCTTTCTTTGCCTATTCCTTCTTTTTCTCACAGCTTATTCTTTCCTTTTCTCATACTCTTATTGACCTGTTATACATTCGTTCACTCACATCATGCCTTCATTTGCTACTCTTCTGGCCGCTTCGGCCTTTGTCAAGGCCAGCACTGGCCTGGTCTTCAACATGCCCGTTGGTCGCGAAGACTCTTACGTAAGTTGACACTAGTCATTACTATCTCGAGCCCTTACTAACATTGCTTAGAACTACGTTCATGTTGGCGTGGGCACACCCGCTGTTACTCACAGACTGCATTTTGATACCGGTAGCTCGACTTCGTGGATCATCAGCTCCAACTGCACCCCCAGCGACTGCCCCAACTACACCTCATCCAAGCGCCCCTTTTCTACGTACAATGCCTCAGCGTCCATGACCTCCCACTTTATTGGCCCGTATACCGACCTCGACTACCTAGGTGGCAACACCGGCGGCGTGGCGTACTCTGACAAATGGGACGTTGACAACACCACCTGGGTGCAGACCTTCTTGAACGTGAATGAAAGCTCGTGGGGCCAAATGCCGGCCGACGGCTTCTTGGGCCTGGCTTTCAGCCCTATTGCCGCAACCAATGTTACCACGGTTCCCGAGACCCTGCTGTGGGCCGGCATGCTCGACAAGCCCCGCATGGGTCTGTACCTTGCCAACAGCCTCAACGATACCGTGGCCGTGGGCGACGGCGGTATGCTGACCTTTGGTGACTCGCTTGAGGACAAGTACTCCACGGGTGTTGAGGCCACCATGCCCGTCGAATACTCCGACTATGAGCTGCAGCTTTGGCGCACGCGCATCATGGCTGTGACTGGTCATCGCAAGGTCAACAGCACGGGCAACAGCACTGTTCCCGGCGGCTCCAACGTCGGCATGTCGAGCACAGCGTCTTCGCGCGTGGTCAGCAACACCACGAACCTGCCGTATGGCTCGTACACGGTGTTTGATACTGGTGCTGAGAGCGCTGCAGTGCCGTCGTCGCTGATTGTGCCGCTGTACGAGTCGATTGGCATGAACTACACGGCAATTCTGGCCGGCGACCACATCCCTATGTGCTCCGAGTTTACTGATGACTGGTCGGTTACTTTTACGTACGGCACAGATATTAGCTCGGCCGTAAACGTCACTATTACTGGTGATCAGTTGATTCTGCCGGGCTTTGCGAACCGCGCGGATGCTTGCTGGCCTCCGTTTGACGACGTGGGTTACGCGGACTACTTCTTCCTGTTTGGCACGCGTTTCCTGCGCAACTTTTACACCATTCTCGACTATGGTTCATCCAACGTCAACTTGTACAACCCCAAGATCTCCTTTGCCCCTCTGAAGGAGGAGTACCAGGTCGACTACGCTGCGTATTACTAAAGGAAGAAGATTATGGTTATGGATAACGAATTGTAATTATTGCATCATAGACTTGAATTGATAGACTTCACCCAATATTGGCTTTTCCTGGACATTCGGCAGTGTAATAGTGATATGGCTTGGAAACTATGCTAATGTGTATGGGAGCATGACTTGGAAATCATATTGCTAATTCGCTTATGCAACAAACGTCGTCACACTGACAGGTTGGGGAGAGAATCAGACAAGTAAATATATCACAGTGAGAGTCTATGCACTGGTACATTACTGATATTGTTCCCTGTACTTGTACATCACTGATATTGTTCTATATACTGGTACATCACTGATATTGCTCTATATACTGGTACATCACTGATATTGCTCTATATACTGGTACATTACACTGGAATTGCTCCATGTACTTGTATGTCACCGTTAAATACTTCAAGGCATATAAACAAATAGCATCGCTAAAATAAACACAAACCGTGGACATCATAACCTGACCCCTTTTTGCCCTTACAGCACCATTGCCACCACGCACAACGAAGCAATAATAGTCACTGCCGACACACCCAGCGCTGAAGCGCCCGCAGTAACGGATGGTTGCGTACCAGTTCGCGTCGCCGATCCCGTGACAGTAGCCGACACGGTACCCGCCACCGACGCAGTCGTCGTGGCCGAAGCCTTCTTGGTAGCCGACAAGGTCTCAGAGGCCGTCTTGGTAGCCAAAGTTGAAGACGACGTCGACGACGATGACACAGACACATCGGCCTTGGTATTCTCCCACACATCTAGCAGACACTGAGTAAAAATCTTCTGGTCCGTCATCTTGCCATCGCTGCCGGTAATGGGCGTCAGGGTCAGGATGTAGTCCTGCTTGAAAGCACCGGCACCCCAGCCAGTCAGGCCAAGGTATACGTCAGCATTCTTGGCAATGGCCTCGTTCTGTTGGCAAAACATGGTCAGGCAGGAAGAGTCGCCCGACGCGCCCGTCTCGGAAATAAGGCCCTTGCGGTTGGCCTTGCGTAGGTAGGTTGCCAGGTCGTCAAAGGCCTGCACGTTGTTCATGACACAGGTAGTGTGAGTGCCGCTGTTGTTGATATCGAGGTATTTGTGGATATCGAGGAGCAGGTTATCCGTTGAGCCGTCGGGGTTGGTAATGTTGAGCATGGCGGCGGCGCTGCCATTTTCAATCATGGTGGCCGCGTTGGTAAAGTTGTTTCCAGGCAGCAGAATCATCTGCGAAGTGGCGCCGCTGTTGCGCAGACCGTCAACCACAACCTGGCACGTTTGCGCCCACGTGTTGATGTCGAGGTCGTGAGGCTCGTTCATGAGGCCAAAAATGACCTTGTCGTTATCCTTGTACGGTGCGGCAATGTTTTTCCATAGCTCAGTAAAGACGTCATTTGACGGGCCGCCCTGGCCGACAATGCCGCTGTCGTAACGGCCAAAGTTGTGCAGGTCAATCTGGCAGTAGGCGCCAGTGTCCAGGCACGCCGTCATGACGGCCTCAAATTTTCCAAAGTTGGTAGAGTCCAGGTTGCTGCCGCCTTTGTTGGCAGTCAGGAATTGCCAGCTGACAGGAATACGAAACATGTTGGCGCCGTCGGACACAAAGTGCTTCATCTGAGCAGCGCCATCGACACCGCCGATACTTTCGAGGGGCACAATGACTTGCGAGGTGTCACAAGAACCCTAATGAGTGTTAGTGCGCTGGAATAGGGTTAGGGTTATTAGGGTTACTTGCGTCGATATCACACCCAAAATCCATGCCGGGGATAGCGACACCCTGCACGGTCAGTCAGCATGTTATTTTTTTTTTTTTCATTTTCCTTGACGTTTTATTATGTGAAAACTCACAAAGTAATCCATCTTGGCGGCGGCGAGGCCGGAAAAGGCCGTCACAACCGAAAAGAAGCGCATGATTTCTTGGGGGTTCTAGGAGCGAAAAGAAGCCGATCAAACAAGCAGAAACAAAGGCAAAAGAAAGGTAAAAAGAAGGTGAAGATTAAAAAGGAATATAGTAAAAAAAGAAGGCAAAGAGCACAAAAACGAATGGAGAGAATGGAAAGCGTCCAACACTTGATCAGTCTCAAGGTCTGAAAGTAATTCAAACTGCTTGAGGATAACAGGGAAAACAGGCAGGAAAAAAGAAGAAAGAAGAAAGAAAAGAAAAAGAACCGGCTTTGTAATTCGATATAAACAAAGACGCAGAAAACAGGAGAAGAAACAAATGTATTGTATAGTCTGTGCTTTCAATTTTACTTTACTTTGCCGTAGACGAGGAAAAGGGCCAAGTAAGTTGAATACGAGAAAGAGGCACGTTGTAGAGCGAATATTGCCCTTTACTCGAATAGGCGAGAAATTGGCACGAAAAGTTTCTGATTTCGCGTTGTGTGATGATGTGCCTTGTTCTCTTGTTCGTATTCAGCAGACCAAGAGAAAAGAAGGACGGACACCAAGTCTTGCTTGTGTAAAACGAGCTTCACGGAAGGCGGGAAAAGAAGAGACGAAGATTAACGAGAGGTGGGGAGAGCCAGAGGGCCTAAAGAAACGACAGACGAATGCGTAATTGTTGAACAGAGAAGAAAGTGCATGATAGAAGAAAAGCCGGCAGGCTGACTGTTATATACCGGTGCTCTCCTGGGCAATGCCCTTTGGGTCTCTACATGTCATCGCCCTAGTAGTAGTCAACCGTCTCTACTATAGTTAACTTTAACCTAAATTTGCGTTCCCTTGAGTGCGATCGCCGTCTCACCTAGCCCATATATTAAGCCTTCTTCTCGTCTGTACTTCCTCTCCGGCTTCTCATATCCCTCCGTTGTCCCCATAAGTCCTCCCCCTCTCCAAAGGCTTGGCGCCCCAGAGCCAGTTGTTGTAACAAAGACAAGCAGCGCCTCCTTTTTTTTTTTTTCTTTTTCTCGTTCCCGTTGTTTACACTTGTGGTTCCTGGGTCCTTGCATTGGACGGGTTTGTTCATGCTATACCAGATATGCTATGCTATGCTATGCTATGCTATGCTATGCGCATGCACGGGCTACAGCCATTTACGGCCGTTGGCATTTGGTTAGTAGGGCTA
>JACYXV010000270.1:0-14861 GCA_016859225.1 Thielaviopsis cerberus | reverse complement strand
GAGAGCAAACACTAGGTGACACTAAGAGAGAGCAAACACTAGGTGACACTAAGAGAGAGCAAACACTAGGTGACACTAAGAGAATGCAAACACTAGGTGGCACCTTCTTTGCCTTGTGAAACGATGCACGGAATCGACCGATAGAAGGCGTCCTCAGATCATGACCACCTGGGAGCACAAGCGCTGTACAAACAGACGGGGTTATTCCTGCTGTGACTGCAAACCTTCAACATGTGTGTTTCCTTGGCTCTGGAAATTAGCTGATACCCGATAGCTCTTGTGACTATTCACGCGTTACAAAGGCGTCCAATACGCTGCAGGTTCCCGCCCGCCACAACCGGAGCTTTGTGGTCCTGGCGAGATGGGAAATAGTAGGTTGGTATGCTTGATTCTGCGAGGTTGTGGCGCAGTGGCGGGATATCTCATGAAGCACTGACTGCGACGGGTACAAGGTCACCATGGCATCAGGCGCACAAACGTATTTGCTGTTAAAGAGGAGTTCATAGGTAAGCCAAGCCAAAAGAGTCTCTCACCCAATCAGGAAATTACACGCGGCATGACGGCACCGCGACGGGAGAATGTAGTGGGAGGGAAGCTTGGTTAGCAGACCCGGCGGTACCGCTTTCCCGTTACACAAGGTCGCCATCTCGGGCAACCGAGCAGACTCTGTGTATACATGGCCGTGTGGCTGCCAAATTGCTGGCATTCTCGCAAAAGACAAGGCTTGCAGTGGTGGGACAAAAGAAACAAGAGAAATGCACCGCCGAAAGAAAAAAAGGGCCCAGCAGGATACAATGCAGGCGCCTCAAACCCGCCACACAACCATTTCTCTCGGTACCATATAACAGGTTTAGGGATATATTATAGTATTCAGCCCGCCATGACCCGAACACTGCGGCGGGACCCGATCGATTCCTGTGTCACGTCAATCCTGTTGACCTGTTGGGGTCGTACACGCACGCAAGCGATTAGTTGGGGTTCTCAAAGGCATACCAATAGACTTTCCGCCGTCTGTGGGCGTTTGGGGATCCTGGTTTTCAGCATCGTGTTTATAAGCGAGGCCAGTATGGAGGGGCGTGGTGTTTGGATGATTCATCTCTGGAAAGAAGAAAGATTGCGAGGTTATAAGTTACTGTGAGTTGAGACAGTATGAAGAACGACAAATGAAGATGTTCCCGCGGCTATATTATAGTTGGTCTCTCAGCCAGAGTGACTGCAGCATAGCTGCGCCTTTTATAGGCTCGTCTCACTATCCAAGTGACAAGCAAAGTCAGAGTCATGGTAGTACGTACCTGAGTACACTGATCACCCCATACACAGTTGACTATTGCCAGCACACTTGGCTATTGCCATCACACTCGACTATTGCCATCATACTTCACTGTTGCCATCACACATCACTATTGCCATCACAATTGACTATTGCCATGCCATGATTCTGCGTGAGGCTACCCGCTTTCTTTCCCTCACCTTTTCCATCATGTGCTGTTTATCCCCCAAGTATTTGCAAATTTTCTCAAACCAGGTCAGCGGCCAATACCAAGCTCCCCATTGGCTAGTTATCGTGCCTGCCTGTTGCATGGGATCATGTGGTTGGTCACATGATACTTCCCTTGTAGTCCAACCCTAAAACGAAAACCTTGGTTCGTGGCACCGATGAAGGAACTGGTCATCTGACGATATGACCTGTTATTTGTCGTCTTGTAGGAAAAGAAGTCCAGTTTGGAGAAACAATGTGTAAAGCAAAAGCTTAATATTAGGTTGACTTTTGCCGGAAATGGCAGGATATGGAAAGAAAGTAATAGCAAATGTACCACCCAAATAGGTCAAACAAATAGACCAGACCAGACCAATAGACCAGACCAATAGACCAGACCAATAGACCAGACCAATAGACCAGACCAATAGACCAATAGACCAATAGACCAATAGACCAATAGACCAATAAATCAATAACCCAATAACCCAATAACCCACACAAAGGCAAACTTAACAAAGGTCAGAGTCTACTTGGTCTGTCTACCCAATAAAACAATCTCTGAATCAACTCTTCTACACCCCTCCCGACGCCTCTGGTATCTCGACCGGCTTATCCAAGCAAATTGTCTGATCCGGAAACGCCTGCCCCCAGTGCAGCTTTTCTACACACGAAATCAAGTCATTCGTGTCCGGCGACAGCCGCTGCATCCATTGGCCCAGTTCCAAAAACGTGAGCTTCTCCAGCATCGACCGAATCTGCCTGTTGCCCGTCATCTCCACATCGTCGTACTCGCCGTCGTCCCCTGGGCACTCGGGCGACGAGCTCGACGTATTATCACAGGGCGTAGCTGATCCATCACGGTCCGACGGTGAAGCAGGGAGCGAACGCACTTCGCCGGGCTGAATTGTCGAGTGGCGCGTTTCGAGGGACTGCGTCGTGAGGATGACGCTGTTGCCAGTTATGCGTGGGCCGTAGCCATTATCCCAGAGGTCCTTACCGCCTGGCGTCTTGAGCGATGTCCCCGACATGTCACCGGTATAGCCTACACGCTCATGAGCCTGTTGGTCTTTGAACCGGCGCGTAATCTCGTGAAACATGCGGTCACAGTACTCAAATGTTTCTTGCCACACGACGCTTGCTGCCATAAAGGGCGCCATTCTCCGCAACGCACAAAACGCAACACCAGTTGCACCACTGATGGCAATGTTTACGTAGCCCTTGGAATCAAGCTCTTGCGGGGAAAACATGTGATGGTTCGTGTCCATGTGCGGAAAGTGGCGCGCATAAAGCCCAACAAATGCAGACGTCCACGCGCCAAAGAGACAAATGGGCGAGAAGGGAAGCTGCGACTCCGACCACGTCACAAGATCTGCAATCTCGCGAGAAGCCCGGAACAAAATGTCTGCGCTGTTGTCCCAGAAGCCCTCTGGCGCCTCCGTGAGAAGCGGCGGATCCAACGGTCCGACTGGGGCCGTACAGCGGAGAGCTACAAATGGAACATATTCGCGATGCAGCATGATCTGACAAAGCGCAATCAAGCAGTGCACCGAAATGAAGAGCGAAACCTTGGAGCCCTCTTGTTGGCGATAGTTGTCTAGTGTACACTTATACGCCTCTGGCAGACACTCGACAAAACAACCCAAAGTATCACTGAGAGTCTTGAACCGCGACTCCTTCCACGGCGGGTTCGGGCCGTCGAGTGCACGGCCACCGTCGGCGCTATATTTGGAAATCTCGCCCCAGAGATCGACTAGGCGAACGAAAAAGGAGAGCGGGTTGTCAAAAGCAACCGGTTCTGCTCTTTTTAGGCAAGAAACTGACGGCCAAAGCAGTGGGTTTGGCATCTCGTTGCCCAGGTCCTCGTCAACACACGGCAGCCGGAGGTGCATTTTCTCCACGGGCATAATCCACATGGCGTCCTCGCCAAGGTTGATGAAGCGGTCGAGGATGAAGCAGCTGTACATGGTACGGCGACGCATCTCGGCCAAGATGCTCTCAGCGCGTTGCTCTTTGGGCGAAGCGTTGGCCTTGGGAAGCTGGCAATACTTGATGGGCACATCAGGCGAGTCCGGTTCTCGGTTCATTTTCATGTTGAGGGCAAGACGGATAGCTGACCCAATGTACATTGATGCGGCCTTGGTGTTGGAGCCTTGAATCCACTCATGTACGCCCAGCATCAGCAGCGCCTGGACGCGCTCAACGCCCGGGACAGTTAACGCAGCGGGAATCGGGCCAAGTGCTGAAACGAGCACAAGCGCGTAAAAACTAGACGCACTGGATATTTCCGTCTTTGTCTCTGAGCTCTTGGATTTTGACGAAGTGGTTCCAAAGTAAGATACATACTTTCCCAAGTCACGATGGAAGCGCGCGGTCAGTGTCAGTAAGCCCAAGAGAACGAGGTTGGTCTCATGAGGGAGCTTTTCATCAGTGGCAAGCTTCCGGTGAACGGCCGCCCTAAGAGTTTCAATGTGAATGAATGGGAGCTCCGCTGAAAAGTGTTGTTTATAGTATGAAAAGATTTGGTCCCAGAGCTCTGCCGTAAGGAACTCGTGCGACAGTGCCTCGTTTGCCAAATCGCTATATTGCGCTTGATCCGGGTGAAAGATTTCGCCGTAGCGCTTCACACGCTTCTTGTCTCGCTCCCCGTCCCGTTCTGTCTTGGCAGACGCTGCAACTTCTAGAGTTTTCACTGGCGCTCCAACTTCTGAATACTGACACTTCTTTCCAGCCTTGATACACGTCTCACACGCGCCATGCGGGCCTTGGTTATCGCACTTGATTTTAGACTTTCGGCAGCTCAAACAAGCAATGCTCGATCTTACAGGCTGCTTTGAAGTGCGGATGGCCCTTTTCCGAGAGTTGCCGGTAGGTGGTGGCATGGCGGCTCCAGTCGATGAGGGGGCGGCAGGATAGGAAAAGGTTGCCGTGGAACTTGTAGAAATGGATGGCGTTTGAGATATTGGCGATTCAGCCGTCAGCGAGTCTGGTGCACTGGGAAATACAATGAACGAGCCGGTTTGTGCCTGAGAGTCTGACGCTGGCTCGGCAGGGTAGGGTGCGCAAGTCCCAAAAGCCGAGGTTTTAATAGTGTCTGTTCTTGAAGATTGAGTTGTCGAAGCGACGGTTCGACCATTACGGATCCGTTTTTGAGGAGCTGTTAAAGACGCGGCCTCTGAGGTGGTTGTAGCGTTGAAAGACGGTGGGTTGGATAATACCGATGTGACAGGCTCAGTCAGCGAGCCGTAAGGCAGGGCTGGGTGCGTATGTTCCCTCGCCTGGACAAACTGTAGATGGGGATCGCATGCTGAAGGCCAAAACGCTTTGGGGTTTGGACTCGGTGGGGTGGCCCGGGCGGAAGCGGGTACCGGGTCCTCGGACAATAGGTTTGTAATGCGCATAGCGCCGAACCTTTGACTAGAAGCCGTTGCTGGCCGATCTGGGTCCATGGCGAGCTCGTAGGATATTTGAATAAGCCGAATAAAAGGATGAATTAAAGGTGAAAACAGAGTCAAGACGAAGCCGAAGAAATATGCAAAGAGTACGGCCCAGAACCAGGACAGAAAAGTCGGGGTTTAAAAATAAACAGTAAGAAGCAGGAACTGTACTTGAGTAACCGAGAAAACCGGGCAAATTTGTATGCTAGTGAGGATATGTGAGAATCAAAAACACACTCAAGAGACCATGAGAAGCCAAAGAATCCGATCAACGGGTGCAGAATGAGAGGCACAAAAGAAATTTCATGATGCTCGGGAAATGGGATGACGGACGGCGAGTGGGAGTAAAAGAAAGAAGGGCAAGAGCGAAGAGTTTTCTTCGTGTTTCCCGGTGACTTCCAAGTTTGTTGTTGAGCTTGGATAAGCAGGCAGGGAGTTGACCCAAGAAAAGGAAGTAAGGAAGTAGCGTGTGCTGGCCAGTAGCAAGAGGCAAGAGCAGGAACAAAAGTAGAGACGAACCAGCCGCCGAATCCCATAGACAAGCCACCGCTAAAAGGAAGCTAAAGGGGACCGGAAGGTAACAAGACAAGCCAAAGAGAGAAAAAACCATTGAGGGGCCGCTAAGCTTTTGCAAGAATCTTTTCTGATTTGACAGGATCCCCTTGGGCCAAGGTGTTTACCTGTTTTGCCTTTGCTTGTCTTGGTCGTGATTGCGTCTTGTCTTGGTCGTGATTGCGTCTTGTCTTGGTCGTGATTGCGTCTTGCATTGGCCATGATGCGTCTTGCATTGGCCGTGATTGCGTCTGGCATCGGGTCTCGTTGCGTATATAATGTGCGTATGCAATGCTGGAGTAGAATCCCGAGGCCTTGTTCCGCGACTATCCCTTGCTCTGGTCTTTTTCTTCCTTTTGTCTTTCTCTTCCTTTAGTTTGCGTGTCTTTGCTCCCACCAGCGGGAAAAGCTGCTGCTTAGCAACATCTGGCCGGGTTTTACAGAGCGGCAGGATCAACAAAACCTGGCAAGTCATTTGTCTGTTTCCCGAGTAAAAGATGCCGGACAACGACAAAGGAAAAGAGAGGGAGAGAAAACAAAAAGAACAAGGTTGCTCTGCTGGCAGAGCGGAGGGGCTGACAAGCAGAAAAACGGGTGGCCATTACGGCAGCTGTTGCATTTGCAACTACACCTGTAACTGCAATTACAGCACAGGTCAACGGCATGGCAAGTAGAGAATGCCGTTGGAGGTTGGTGACTACACCACAAACCACAGCAAAGGAACCGGTAATGCCTGACTAGGCGAGAGTAGGCAGGGATAGCAGGACGGAAGCAACAGGTGCAAAGAAAGTGTCGGGGTCAAGAGCTGCGTTTTCATGTGAAGTTGCATTCAAAGCTGCAGATACAGTGAAGCTGCATTCACAGCTGCAGATACAGTGAAGCTCCATCCACAGCTGCAGGTGAAGCTCCATTCACAGCTGCAGGTGAAGCTCCATTCACAGCTGCAAATACAGTGAAGCTCCATTGCAGATGAGGTGCGGGATGAACAAAAAAAGAGGCCTATACAAACTGAAAGATGCAAAAACAAACTGAAAGATGCAAAAACAAAAACCACAAAAGCCATCGTCCAAGTCAGACTACGCTATTCTTTGCAGCCCAAGTTCTGTATCACGACCGCCTTGCCAATGTATTCTAGTACCTGGCTCGGCTCTTTCAGTCCACAAAAATACATTCTGCTCCCCTCGTCTGTTTGTTCTCTTGAACCTGGAACGTCGTCTATACCCGCCGACATCCCCACGGATAGACGGCCGTCATCTTATTTGAGCAGGCGCTTGGACAGCTGCTGTCATAAGAAAAGCCCCGGCCTTGTTTGTCCGCCGCAGTTGACACGGCAAAGCTTGCTATGAAATCGTGGGCTTCAGATCAGGCTGCTATCTGGAATTTCCATGGGAGGGAATACATAAGTGAGGCGGAGCGGCACAGACACGCATCAGGATTATATTGGAGAGAATGGGCTCTTGTCTATGGCTGTCCAAGTAAGACCCAAACAATGATCCCGGACAGATTTCAAGAAAGGGTCAACGGCTAGGGCTCATTACATACCTTTTGATAGTGCAAACCACTGGCTGGTTCAAGAACGCAAAACGGTCCAACGTGTCGGCCGGAAACCACTCCGCATCAGATGCCCAACTTGGGAGCCTTCAACCGGTACTCGAAACGAGATGGAAACAATTGGAAACCAGGACAAAAGCAATGTGACTGCAGTAGAAATGTGATGTCGAAAAGAAGAAGAGTGGACTCGGTGAGTGAATAAGCCAAACACTTGCCGAGCAAGGGACTTGAGAAAAAGGCGGGTGACGGCTGGTATTTCTAAACAGCACAAGATATTAGTTAGCAAACAACCCCTCGCCTCTGGTCAGCAGCCCAGTGAATGATTCAGTAGACTTGAAGTACAGAAAAAGAAAAGAAGCCGAGAGTAAGCTCGAGTTTGTGCGGAAATTGGCATGGATTTCTCTTCTCACATGCCTTTGTATGCACGCACAACCCGCGTTCTGCTCTTTTCCGTTGCTCCCATACACCTCTTACCAACCATACACAAGATGCAAAATGGCTGGAGGGCCAAGATGGGACACAAGAAGATGGATGCTAAGGCCCAGAAAAGATTCAAAGACAGTATTGGTGGTTGACTTGTGAATCATTTTTGTTTTTCGGTGAGAAACGTAACACACACTTACACACCCGTCAGTCTATGATGTGTCGATACCTTTGGACACCTGAGCGTGTACCAAAGGTCAAAGGGATTCTGTTGGTGGTATCTGAGTCTGTGGTGTCTCTGGTCCTAGATGTGGTAGCCGGGCTGGAAAGACAGAAACAAGACCGCTGGATTATGAGGTGGGTAGAATGGAATCGGAGACGGTCGAGGAGAGCAAAATGCAAAAATACACGGGAATAGAAACAAAAAGGGTCTATCAGAGGTGCATGAGTAGAAAGAGAAGGCGGAAAAAGAGAGCAGGGCGGGAGAGACGGTAACAGTGTAGCTGGGTTGACTTGGGTTGGTGATTTCGGCGTGCCAGAGTAAAACAGACAGCGGATGGATGCCTCTACATGATTTAGGCATAAACAAGTATTGGCGTATTGTCTGTGTACCCGCGGTGGCTTTCATGTACATGCACTAGCTGCAATGGCTGTTGTCCATTGCTGTTGGGCCGGGGAACCAAACAGCTGAGTTTGCCGTTCAAGATGGAACAGTATGGCGTATTTGCAGTGCCTAGCAGTACTTTTACCGCAGCATGGACCGAGGCGGTTGTGAGAGTCAAATGGAAGGAAATTGGAATAGCAGACAGCGTTGATGTGAAGCAGAGACGGGATTGGAATAGCAGACAGCGTTAATGTGAAGCAGAGACAAGATGGACAGGCAAGTCTCATACAAAAATACCTTGCCTACCTCACAACAAAGCCTTCACCCTGCTTCATCATTTGTACCATGTCATTTCCGATTAGGCTCAGCTTCGAGTTGCTGTGTTTGCAAAGGTACCTTTGACGAGGAAGATGCAACTCTGGCAAAGGGCAACATATCTCTAGCCAATCATACAAACAGCAGTTCCAAGCCACTAGTATACGGAAACCGTCCACCGTACATCCAGTCCAGGCGGCCATGTGCCTTTTGGGTAGGTACAGTTTATCAGCTCGCATAGAACAGGTGGGCAAGTAAGGCTTACCTGCATTGACTGTAGCTGGGATTTTGCTTGAGAATGGTCACTCAGTGTTTCTGTGGCGTAAGTCTACATGATTGTGATGTTGCAGGCTACAGCCAATACGAATGGGGGCTGCGGTTCTTTGGGCTCAGCCTGGCTCTTGACGCAATATAAACACGTGCATGAACACACATTGTATTCCCCTTGTGTCGCTTATGCTTTTACAATGTCCGCGGTGTGTCTTGCTAAAACCACAGGCAGCCAAAGCTTTTTAGCTGCAACTTTAGCCATGGACATAGCTTAATGTTGTGGGAGTGCTACCGAAGCGTAAAGGCCAGTTGCTGCGTGATGTGTGATGTGTGATGTGTGATGCGTGATGTGTGATGTGTGTTGTGCGTTGTGTGTTGTTCCGATAGCGATAGTAGGTGTTGACAAATGATATTTGAATATTCAAGCCCAACCACAAACGGAGTAAGAAGTAAAAGGAAGAGAGGAAATCAAAAGGAAGAGAGGGGGTAGTACTGAAAAGAATAGGTCTTGGAGAAAAGGACGACGTACCGAAAAGGCGAGTATCCTTCCCATGCGGAGCAAGCTTCATGTCTGATCGTGAGTTTTTACAGGTCCATAAACGAGCCAGGCTACGATGTTTTGTCTGGTTGAATAGTAGGCATCTAAGAGGCTAGATAAGTCTCCAACAGGGCATGTAAAGCCTCTAACAGGCAGTATAAGGTCCTCTAACAGGCTAGATAAAGCCCCTAACACACCTTATAAAACCCCCTAACAACACCTTATAGGCCCCTAACACACCCTATAAAACCACCTAACACACCCTATAAACCCCCAACACACCTTATAAAGCCCCTAATACACCATATAAACCCCAACAACCATATAAATCCAAGCCAATAAAAAGAAATACATCCGCTACTATGAGCGGCGAGTAATAGGAGACTCTATTCCCAGTAACTATGCCTTATCTCCCACACATAAAGGTTCCAATATTATCCCAGAGCACCTCTAGCAACTCACAAAGTCAAGTAAACACCCGCAGACACACACAATATTCCCCCAACAAAAAAAATACATCAAGGGTACAAGCGACAACACTAGGCCTGGATCTCGATCTGGCAGAGCTGGCTCAAAACAAAATGCGAGCCTCTGTACGCATTTCCCGCGTGTCTATGCGAGCCTCTTGACTTATTTCCTGCGAGTCTCTTGACTTACTTCCTCTGTGTCCATGCTGACCCCACGCCTTGGAAATGTACATTCACATGCAACAACCGGCCTCAGTATACAAGAGCCATGGCGACAATAATACTCCCATCAATCTCAAACACTTCTTCAAAGTGAGGGCACAAGAAAGGAAGAACCATGGCAAGTTCCGTCTGTTAGCCAAAAGTAACAGGGGTTACAGACGCCCGTTTGATTGCTTCGACTCGAGTGGAACACGGCCGGTATCTATCTGGCTTTCGAGTCATGTACGGCCCGCGGTATATTATTCATCTCATGTTTTTCAATCGTGCAACTGCCTAAATATCACAAACGGCTACTGTGTTTATCTGATATGCCGGCAAACCACGCACCGTCTTACTCTTAACAGATCACAGCTTGCCACAACGCTATAGGTATTGTTCGTTCACGTCTTTGTTTTCTTTACTTACCCCCCTTCATTCGGACATTAGAATCGGAATTGCAAGACAAGACAACCAAGAGTAACATAGTCCACACCACGCCGGACAAAGCCCAATCGGAATCCCTCGCGTCGGATTTTCACCAGCCTTTATTTCCCATATCACGTTCCTCTTGCTCGAGTCTGCCTCCAACTAGTCACATTCATTCAAGTTTCCAAAGGCTCTTGCTCTAGAAAAGTTCTGCCCAAAGCCAACTCAGCTAGGCACAGGCCTCGGTAACCAATCAGATACACCAACGCCAGCTTACTCGGCCAGGGGTCATGGGCTTTGCTCACCCGACCCAGATTCACTACGGCCTCGGGTAGGAGGGTGTTTGGCAACAAAATGAAGAACAAGACCAATGTAACAAAAACGGCTCACCCGCGAGAACTTAGCGCCGTTCCTTGCACCCAATCCAAGACCATTCTACGTGACGGCGGGCGTTATGAAGTTGGACGAATTCCTACGGCCGAACAGGAAATAAAGACATTAAAAGAGTACAAGCCGCTTTGTTGTGCTCAGTGACTTGACTGTGAATGAGAAAACTCTTTTGTTGATATCTATTGCCGTGAATACATGATTGTGTTCCACAATCTACCGATAAATTGACTGATTAAACTATTTTATACAATCTGCCGATTAATCGCGTCTTGGTTTTCTCGGTTAGAGGTTAGTATGAGGTCAAAAGGTCTCTGCTGCGTGTAATCGTTGGGTACTTCATGTCATGAAGTGCTAAATCTTTGTGAACACCACCGTTATATAGACCCTAGCAGGCGATGCTTTAGGGTTAAAGTCGCAAACTCACAGTGTTACAACACAGTTTATTTCGGGAATAGCACTTAGCTGACAGCTGCTGCCAGCTGTGAGTAGCTGTCATGTGAAAACTCGCTACAAGTTCATGAATCTCGTTAAGCTACACATTAACTCTTGGCATTAGGTTTGATGCGACAGATTCAGCCAACTTAGTAAGTAGAGTTTCATTGCAGCTTTGGCTAACCCTCCATTGACCCTCCTTTTGCCGATTAGGCGGCCTCCAACGTGTGGGCGATTTCACTCGAACAATACAATCAATCAATCAACGTGTGGGCAAAGGTGATAACGCATGACCAACTTTATTCAGAGTAGTAGTAGTAAACAAGAAGCTCACTACAACAAAGAGTAAAAGTGGGAGGGCTCAGCACATTCCATCATGTTCCTATTCACAATGCTGGCGCCTATTCTTGGCGTTTTGACGTCGACAAGATACATTTAAGCGCCTTGCCTGAAGCTTTGTTTGCTTCTGCTTTTGCTCTCGACCTTGCCGCTAACCGCCCATTTTCCCTCCGCCCATCACTTTCAACTTGGGAAATTCTCGCTGGTCATTACTCATTCGCCATCTCTACTTTGCCAGACAAGAACCAACAGCCTCGTGTTTGTACAAAACCATTGATATTGCGCAAATCTAGAGTCATCTTTGACTTGAACCTTCTTCTGTCATCTGCTACTACTGCTTATGGCATTCCAAGCTAAGCACAGCACAGCATAGCTCCAGGCTTCACCTGCACCTTTTTCCATCTTCCATTGCTTGTCTCGCCCCGGCTACCCATTTGCAAGCATCTCCTGCTGCGACACAAACAGCCGGCCACCCCCCCTTACAATTGACTAATCACTGGCTTTGCTGTTCATTGATTGCTTTTGCATCCAAGCCTATTTTTGTCCTCTCAACATCCGTCTTATCCGGCCGTGAGCATTGCATCGTCTAAACCAGTCGTGCAGACCCGTTACTGCAGCTCCAATCCCTCATTCAAATCACAGCCACCATGACTGCCAATCATAACGTGAGTTTCCAAAACTCAGGCCTAGGCCTTTGGGAGTCTTTTTGTCTGTTTTGCCAGGCCTAGTCCTCTGAGAGCCTTGCTGTCTGTCTGTTTTGCCAGGCCTAGTCCTCTGAGAGCCTTGCTGTCTGTCTGTTTTGACCCTGTTGGCAACCATCGCTAACCCATTACACGCATAGGACCCTAAGATCTTGTATACCATCAATGGTGTCAAGGCATACCACATTACCCGTGGCAAAGAGGAGTGCCTTACTGTGGCTGGCCCACAAACTCTCTCACTGCTAATGGTGCCGACTGCCTCACCGTTTGCCGATTTTCCTGGTTCCAATGTGCAGGAAGATGACTTTTACCTGCACCTCCATCTACCGCCAGAACTCGACCTTCCTCTGCCAGCCACCACGCAAATCTACCACCAGCCCCCTACAAGCTATCTAATTCCGCGCTGGGACCTTGGCCCTGACAGCGGCGCTTTTACGCGCATAGAGTTTCCATCGCCAGGGTCACGAAAGGGCCTGCAGGAGGATGTTGACACTTTTGAGACTATTCTTGCTCAATGCACTGCCTTCCTGGAGCGGGCGCCCCCGCCAAAACCGGATGTAAAGTCACACTCTCCTGGCAGGGAAAAAGATGCTCTTTCAAGTGCGCCCTCTTACAAGTCTAAGCGCTCCGAGACACTGCCTGCATACAACCCTTCAGAGTATGCACCGGGACAGGGCTATGCCAAGGGAAGCCACAGCCTGGAACCGACAGGCCGTATTGTGCTTGTTGACGAGGAGGATGGCAGCGTTATCGGAGAGCTAAGTGAAGGTTATTTGGTAGAGGACAGCAAGATTAAGCACGGCTCCAAGGGTAAGCCTCGATCCGTGGAGTTGTTGGCACATGCCACATAGCTAACAAGTGACGTGCTTTAGATCCCGTCGAGATTTCGTTCCCTACTAATGGCGGGCAATCAATCAATGTCGCACCATCAGGCCCCGAGTATATTGGAAGAGAAATGCATCCAGCCTACAATAACTCAACGCTAGTCGATGGCGCAAAGGCGGCATCAAGACTGATTGTCACCACGTCAGATTTTATTACCCGGGCCTTGCAGGGCCAAGCAGACTCTTATACCAAGAGAACAGAACGCACAACGCAGCCAGTGTCGTTTGATGCATCGACACATGACCACATTCGAAGAATAAACCAAATCTCGGCCAAGGCGGCGTCCATGTCGGCCATTACGGTTGGGCACATTGGCAAGGTGGCCCAGAACCTGGGCGCCAACTTTAGCCGCAAGAAGGATGGATCTTCGCGCGGCTACGACGCCAACGGCAGGGTTAACGAGGCGTACAAGCCGGGACTACTCAACAAGTCATTGATGGCGTTCAACACTGTGGTTGATGGCATTGACTATGCAACTCGAAACTTTATCACGGGCACGTCGTCAAGCGTGACTACAGTGGTTGACCACCGCTGGGGCTCGGAGGCTGGGAATATCTCGCGGGAAATGGGCTCGGGGTTCAAAAATGTAGCCCTGGTGTACATTGACGTGACGGGAGTGTCACGCAAGGCGATTCTCAAGAGCGTGGCCAAAGGCATGGTTGTGGGAAACGTATCAAATGGAGGCGGCAAGATTGTGGTTGGCGCTGGTGACGGCGGTACAGTGGTGATGCCGGGCCCAGAAAAGTCTTCAGACACGAGCCCTATTGAGGGCAAGGGAAAGAAGGCAGACAGGCTATTGTAGATGTAATCTAGGGGTGCTGAGCGAGGTGAGATTTAGATTTAGATAATTAGAGGAATGCAAATGCACGTGACATTGGCTGATTTTACTTAACCCTAAATCTAGTGTAAGTTGGAGAAGGAAGACGCGGCCTCTGGGCTAGAGATTGTTGATACAAAGTAAGCATCACAATACTGGCAGTCTATTCATGGCAAAGCTGGTAATCGGTGTCACATTAGATTCTGTTTGCCATTAACGAGCAGCAAACGGCCTTGATGTGTCTGTGTCGACTTGAGATTCCGGGAAGGGTTTATTTGTGGGCTCGCGCACGACGGGCCAGACGAGAGCAAAAGCAAAAGCAGCAGCAGCTTGACTCTGATTCGCAATCTGGGATTGGATCTGAGTCTGGGTAGGTCTCTTTTCCTATACTGAACGAGTTATACGGATGTGATGAAAGCATTTGAGCTTCAAGGTTTATCAGTAACTGATTGATTGGTGGTGGGGCCAATCAGAATCACTAATAAACAATCAAGCATCAATCCTACTCTGCTCGCTTCCACCAAACAAACCCATTACTTCTTCATCTAACCACCCCCACCCCATCAATTGCAGCCTCGGCCCCGACCCCGACTCCGACCGCGGATGCTTCACGAAATACTTCTTTCGCTGGCGGGAAACCCGTCGCCGCTTTTAACCGCCGCGCCGTCTTCCGATCCGACCGCCCCAAATGCCACTGCTGCTACTGCTTCCATCACCCTGCCCGAGCGGCAACTCATCGCCAACTGCGCCCAACTTAGCGATTTACACATAAAGCTGCAAACATACTCCAGCCAGATCCGCTCGTCGCATCCGTCCATGATCTGCCGCGCCGCGGCCACCGCCATCGAAACAACACACCTGCGAGCCTTTCAACAGCGCATCGTGGCCGTCGAGCAGGCCATTCTATCCCATGACTCGGCACTCGTGGGCGCATACAAGGCCGTGCCACTGACGGCTGTCGTCGGCGAGTTTGCCGACTGCACGCGCCGCATGAATTGGCTCTGGGACATTGTGCAGTTTATCCTGCGCGTCGACG
>JACYXV010000269.1:6259-18028 GCA_016859225.1 Thielaviopsis cerberus | reverse complement strand
TATAGTGCGGGCGTCAAGAGGTTTGATCTAGACATGGAAAGAGACTATATGCAGAATCTCGTGGTTGAGCAGCTTCTGCAGAAAGTGGAGGAGGTTCGCCGGCACGTCAGCGGCACCGACAAATGGAAAGAGCGTGGCTTCGGTGCCGTCCTTGAGGAGGACTTGGTACGGCTGGATGCCGTGGACGGGGAGCAGCCGGCCATAGTAAGAGTTGTATTATAGATGGAAATTTATGCTGTATGAGAATGAGAATTCACAAAGACGTAGTAGAAAGATCACTGAAAAGACGCAAATGCCAAGAGAAACCCCGCCGTTGTCGGGCTCACTATTTATACAAGGAGCCAAAAAGACAAGGGCAGCCAGAAACTCCACAAAGAGATCGCCAGATCTAGCGGTCCTGATTGCACCGTCAACGGTCCGGCGCAAATGACGTATCTATTCGCAAGGAGACAGCCGGTAAATCACGGCTCTTGATCGGCTTCAGTTCAGTGTGTTTAGCGCGCTGCGCCCTTTTTTTGCTAGATAATATGTAAATTGGTGGACGCAAGCGCCCATTTTAGGATTTTGTCACAACGATACGCCCTTTGGGGATTGGGACTTGACAATCTTATCTAAGTGGGGCTTTGCGGCTCGAGCCGCGGAGAACAAGCACCAAAGGCTAAACATTAGAAGCGGCTTGTTGATGGCGGCTGTGTTGAAAAGGGCGGAGGCAGCCTGAATTGTTAGTAGGACTAGAGGTGTGTAAGTCGAGATGATTATGTCGGCACAAAGCCAAGGTCAATCCGCGTAACCCTAGTTGACCCTAAAGGCATACAGATCATGTGACTGGATACGGCTAACCCTAAGTGACTACGTCTGATAACGGGATTGCATGTTTTGATTGAGTAAGCCTTCTTTATAACTCTGGCATGTAGAATCGCGACTGACTGTAGTGTTAGGGCTGCCGGTGTGTCGTATGTCCCCTAGAGGGACCGGTAGACATTAAATAGTTCAATCAATCAATCAATCAATCATCTTCTTATCAAGCATCAACCCTGTGCTCGTCTGGACTCTATAGTTCAATGATGGGCCTCTGGCATGAGTACAAAAGTAATGTGACCTTTTATTGCGTCGTCGCAGGGTTAACTATCCAAGGGTTACTACTATGATAATTGCCAAGACCTTTACAAGGGCTGAGCTTTGATTTACAACGTAAATTGAAACAAGAATATGGCTTGGCGGTAAAATACAAAAAGGTAATCAAGAGAGGATACTATGTGTTTATGGAACATATTTGTATACATACACGAAAAAGCCGGTACTATGAGTTTCGGGCTGGCGTTAGGGCTGTGCTTGGCGAGATAAACCCATGCAGGCTTTCTCCTAGCATCGCCAGTTCAACCTGGCCGAGCCCAGTCTTGCCGTGATAGTTGGCACTAGCGTTGATGTAATTACCCGACACGACCACACCATCTTCTTCTCTTTTCCCCAGCAGCATCGAAACATTTCCCTAAAACACTCTCAGCCCGACCTCGAACTCTGTCAGCCCGGCAAAGAAAACTAAGATAACAACAAAAGACGACATCTGCCCCAATCCTCTCTTCATTTCTAGTACCTTGACTAAAAGGTGTTGTTAAACACCGTTTAGGTGGAAAAAGGAAAGGCTCTTGTAGCATCTTGGGAGACTACGCACCATGCAGTAGGGATGTTGTGCAGGTGCCGGAGATGGGCTCTGTTGCTAAGCGTGGTTGCTGCCATGGACAGTAGCCGCAGCCGCAGCAGCGATGTGTCCAAGCATGTCATGTATGCCAAGACCAGAGGTAGAGACCATATAGTGGCTAGACAATGGCTCTTCTAAAATAGAAACTCGGTTGGCGACGCCGGCGTCTAGACTGTATGCGGTGCAGCTGCGCGTTTGCGCCGAATGTTGTAGACTCTTGTAGCCTGGGCCGTGTATAAAATCAATAGGTCGCGCCATCTTGTCGGAGGAAGAAAGAAACCTCGGGCCAAGCCTTTGAGCTGATTTCAACTCTCGTCACTCATTCTTTCTTATTCAACTCGTTTCAGACATAATGCCCACTCCATACCCCGTCCTCAGCGCCATTGCGCTATCTGCTGCCGGCGCCGCCGCTGCCGCCAACATTTCCCTGCCAATCTCCGCCTTCACCCCCGGTGAGCTCTCCGCCAACTGGGTATCCTTCCTACCCCCCACCTCCTCAGCCAACACCTCCCAGCCCCTCCTGGTTGGCAACGACAAGAGCGCACCCATTGGCGGCTTCCGCACGTTCCCGCTCTCTCACAACGGAACCCTCTCGCAAACCGCACACGTCATCAACGGTCGCACCAAGATTGTCGAAGCCTTTTCCGCACCCGGCACTGCCTCCTCGTCGTCGTACATTGCCACGATAACATCACCCGACTCAACCATGCTGCTGTTCAACGGCACCACCCCGCTACGCGCTACTGGCGCCACCGCCGCCCTCGGTGACTGGTCCGCGCTGTGTCAGTGGCGCAGCCCCGCGCACAACCAGTATCTCTTTCTGCTGGGCAAAAAGCAAGGCCGACAATTCCTCGTGCGCGCCCCGCTCAACGGCACTGCTGATGTGGAACTCGTTGCCGTGCGCGACTTTGCCCTGCCGTACGAGGCCTCGGGCTGTGCGCCCGGCGCCGACATCATGTATATATCAAGCGACGCGTCGACTGACGTGTATTCGTTTACGCTTGATGAGACCAGCACTGCAGCGTTTGTGCCGCAAAAGGCTTTTACCGCTGCGACGGATGTCTCGGGACTGGCCATGTACCGCACTAATGCGTCAGCTAACAAGGCCACGGACCTGCTAATGGTTGGCCAGGATGACACGCTGGCCGTTTACTCTGTCCAGTCACTAACGCTGCTTGCCAACGCCGCCGTCACAGGCTTGAAGAAACTCAGCATGAAGGGCCTGGCCATCTCGCAGGCCTCATCGGCCGCCTACCCGCAGGGCGCGCTGGGCTTTGCGTACAAATCTGGCTCTGCCGAGTCCCCTCGTGGCTTTGCCCTAGTTGAACTATCGCCCATCTTCTCTGCCCTGCCCTCCATCCTACCGTCCACATCTCTACCCTCTTTCACCACCACTAGCAACCCCATCAGCGCCACGTGCTCGCAGCGCGGCTACACCGTCGCTAATGAGACCTGCGCCTGTTTTGCGGGGTCTACAGGCCCTTCCTGCGCCGGGTTTGAGTGCTCCGCGTGCTCGTCTGCGCATGGCACCTGCGTCGGCCCTGAGACCTGCTCATGCGCTAGTGGCTGGGGTGGCCTAGGCTGCTCGTTTGCCATGATCCCCGCCAACTATGAAACAGAGACCACGGCAAGCGCTGACGGCGATGACCCGGCCATTTGGGTGTCGTCTGCGTCGTCTAATCAGTCCCGCATCATCACCACGTTTAAGAGTACGGTGGGTGCTGGGTTGGGTGTGTTTGACCTTCAGGGCAAGTTAATTCAGAAATTTGACGCGCCGGAGCCGAACAACGTGGACGTAATTTATGGCGTCAAGGTAGGTCGCCGTACCATTGATTTGGTTGCCGCCGGGTGCCGTGGTGACAACAGTCTGTGGTAAGCTCCCTTTCTCAAGTTCCCTCTCAAGTTAGTACTGACCAACAGCCTTTATGAAATCACCTCCAACGGCACCCTCGCCAATATTCCAGGCAGCTCACAGCCTCTGCCCTCCGAGTTCAAGCCGTATGGCAGCTGCGTCTACCGCTCTGTCATCACAGGCAAGCAGTATTTATTTGTCAATTCCAAGACGTCTGAGTACCTGCAGTACGAGCTCAGTTCCTCGTGCAACGGCACATTAAAAACCAAGCTCGTACGGTCCTTTTTTGCCGGCACCGGCGGCCAAGTTGAGGGGTGCGTGGCCGATGAGCAAAACGGGTGGATCTTTATCGGCGAAGAGCCGTATGCTCTGTGGCGTTATGGTGCAGAGCCAAGTGACGGTGACACGGCGCTAGGCCCTGTCGCCACGTTGGACGAGAACCCTGAACTCAACGGTGACGTTGAGGGTGTTACCATGGTGGTTGGCGCGGACAACAGCACCGGATATATTGTAGTTTCCACGCAGGGCGTAAGCGCGTATAACATCTATGAGCGGGCGCCGCCGCACGCCTTTGTCGGCACGTTTAGCATCGCTGCAATGGCGGATGGAAGTGTAGACGGCGTGACCAACACGGACGGTTTAACAATGATTGGCACAAGACTCGGCGATGAGTACCCATATGGCATCATGGTAACACATGATGATGCGAACCAGAAGCCTGATGGGACGACTGACACTGACGCAACTTTTAAAATCATCAGTCTCGAGACGATTTTTGGTGGAGAGCAGTTCAAGAGCCTCGATTTGCTCAAGGGAATTAACCCCGAGTACAACCCGCGGATAGATTAGCTGCGCATCAAAAACATAGGGTGGATAGACAAAGAAAGGATATAGATGAAATAGACAAGTCCATATACACGAGAATACTAATAAATAAAAACACATTGGGTGAATAATGATAACATGGGTTTCGCATAGTGAAGAAGGAGATGAAAAGTCTAAGTCCAAACAGAAAAAGCAAATAACAAGAGAAACGATACACGATAAGATGGAAGGGAAACAAGGAGATAAAATGAGTTGTAAGCAAAATGAATGGAAATATAGCAGTGGAAATGGCATGGCGGCAGCCAAGCAAGCAAACGCCGCCTCTGGTCATAGCAGGCAGCAAGCAACAAGTAAAAAGAGTCGTGGCACGTCCAAGATGACGATCCCGGCGTGTGTTTTTTGGTGGTTTAGATGGCCGGTCGTGTCAATGTGTCGATATGTCGTATAAATTATGATATTCTCTAGCGAGAGTAGGAGACAGCGTTGGAAAGAAATCACCGCGGCGGCACCCGCGACGATGCCATCTCTCCGTACCGTCCACGATGCTGCGTCGTGTCATACGCCTGGATCACGCGCGTCTGCGACTCATCGGCCTGCGAAAACGCATAACCGCGCTGCTTGCGCATACGCTGCACCTGGCGGACCTTGCGAATCGCCTTTTGGAACTGCTCCATTCTACGCATTGTTAGCATTGTCCTCAACATCCAGCAAGGTAACAAGAGCATGGAGGGGGGGGAAACTTACCTCGGACGGTAGTCCTGAATGTTGTACTTTTGAATCTCCTGGATGTGGTGGTACACCTGCGGCCGGTACATTCTCTTGGCAAACTTCCACGTAAAGTCACGCATCAAGCATAGTGCCGCCAGTCCGACCATCTGCAGCCAAAAGACAGGGCTGGAAAACAGCACCGGGATGACTCCGTGGTACTCCATTGAGATGCCCACCTTGGGCGCCAGAGTGCCGTATACGGCAATAAACAGGAACCAAAATGCCATCGATCCAGGAATCGCCAGCACATGATACTTGGTCCAGTTGGACGTAATCAGCGCCGCCTTGCCAAGCACCGTCAACAGTGTAGCGCCGTACAGCGCCGTACCCCAAACCCAATGTCCAGCAACCTGCCCATTGCCGAGAATCAAATCGCCGTGCCAAATGAACTCGGCAAATATATATAGCACCAGCGAGTGGTACACGGCATTACCAATCCACTGGTAAAACACCTTCATAGTAAATGCCTCATTGCGCTGGCCCATTGAGTACAGTTGCGGGTAGCGGTCAAGAAGACGAGCTGAGATGAACTGGTCACAGACACCAATGGCCAAGGGCGGCAAGACGGTAAAGAAGACGTTGTAGAACGACAGTGTCCAAGACTCGAAAATGACCTGACCCGAGAAAACGTTGCGGAAGGTGAACTAAACAGTTAGCATACAGACTTCCCCATACAGGTAAGAAGCACTCCTTAAACAACGAGGCCCCCATTCCAAGACTAAGACTCACCCAAAACTGCGTCAGATACAGCGCAATGTTCTTGTAAAATGAAAACAAAATCGTCTTAGCCACACGCTGATAACTCCACGCTCCGTGCACCAGCAACAGCTTTTTCAGGTATCGGAACTGCGCAATCGCCACATCGGCACTGCGCGCAGCCTGTAAACCCTCCATACCGCTGATGCCAACGCCAATGTGCGCTGCCTGAATCATTGACACATCGTTGGCGCCGTCACCAATGGCCAGCAGAATCGACTCCTTCTTGTACCGCTTGACCAGCTTGACCACCAGCGCCTTTTGCAGCGGCGACACACGGCAGCACACCACCGCCTTGCACATGATAGCCAGGTCCAAAAACAGCTTTTCTAGATCCTTTTCGAGTGCATACGTCAGAGACTTGCCGTCGATAATCAACGCCAGCGTCTCACTCTCAATGGTACCGTCGCCCTGCGTGCGAATCGCCTGCAGCTTCTTTTCCAAATTATCGCGCGTCGCTTCAGCCGTTTCCTCATTGACAATCAGTAGCATCATGTCCTCGCTGAGCAGCTTGCAGCTCATACCAATATTGATGGCTGTCTCCTGGCGATCGCCAGTCAACACCCACACCTTTATACCAGCCTCCTGCAGTGTGTGAATCGTTTCGGGCACGCCGTCCTGCAGCTTGTCTTCAATGGCGGTGGCTCCCAAAAGGAAGAAGCCCTTTTCGATAATCTCGGCAGCCTTATCCAACTCGTCGGCACGGTTGCCGCCAACAGTCGTCTGCGCAGCGTCAAAGATCTGGTACCATTCCTGGAACTCCTGCTCCGGAATCTCACGGACAGCCAAGCACAAAGTACGAAGGCCCTCCGTAGCATACTCTTCCAGGTGGCGCAGCGTGGCCTCGACGTGCGGGTTGTCATTGCTCAGGCGTTCTAGGATCACGGTATCGGCGCCCTTGCAGTACAGGCGAATCTTTCCATCGGGGCAGCGGTAAATTGTTGACATGCGCTTGCGCGTAGAGTTGAACTCACAGACAGCCAGCAGCTCGTATTCGTGTTCGAGACCGCCTTCAGTCTCGAAAATCACTGCTCTTGGCTTACGCGCTACAAACCGGTACGTTAAATCGGCTGCACCCTGCACCAGCGCGCCCTCGTCAGGAGACGCCGCCTGGTACTTGATGTTGTCTTTTTCGTCACGTTCGGGAATCACGGTGTGGCACGTCGCCAGAAGCGCGAGGAACTGGTCAATGGCCTGGGCGCTCTGGTGTGTCTTGAGGTTCTGGCGCAGCTGCTTGAAGTCGTGGATGCCAACCTCCATGCCATCCTCAATCGTGGCGCGGCGGTCCTCGGGAACCTCATCGGCGTACTGGATACCAGCAATCGTGCACTGGCGAAACTCCATCATATTACAGGTCAGAGTACCCGTCTTGTCGGAAAATACAAACTCCACCATTCCGAGCTCTTCGACCAGACTAGAAGTGCGGCAGTTGGCGGGGGGTATCTGTCTTGTCGTGGTACATGTCGAGATCGTCGTTGATGAGTGAGCCCTGGTACAGCTTAACCATTTCCACCGTGACAAATAGCGAAATGGGCACCAGAGCAGAGAACAAAACCCAGTACGTGACGAGATCCTTGAAAATCATTTCAATGACCTTGCCCACTGTATTGGTCGTCGCAAGGTCTAAATATGACAGACCGCTGCCCTCAATTTTGCGCTGAATCAAGTCGCCCGCGGTACTGATGACACTCAGCGCCATAAGCATTCCAATCAAAAACAAAACCAGCACGTTGAGCTGCTTCTCGACCTTGGTGCGCTTGATAGGGCAGCCGTGGCGTTTCTCATAAGCTTCGTCTCGTGGCCCGTAAACACGACAATACCGTGGATCCAGGGCGTGTTGCGGAGCGTGGCGCCTCTCAGTAGCAGTTGCTCAGGGTTTAGCGACAGCTCCTTTTCCATGCCGCCCTGCTGTATTGTAATCGTGGCTTCGTACGTGTACAGGCTGCTGTTGGGTTGTTCCGACTTGATGCGCCCACCCAGGCGTGACAGCTCGTGCGGACTAACGACGGTCGAGGTTTCGGGGAGCGACTGCTTGATCTTGAGGTTGGTCTCTCCATCCAGATTGGCCGTCTCGATATAGCACAGACCCTCGGGTTCTGAAGAGGCAATCAAAACAATATCAGCCGGGAACGATTCTTCCGATTCAACACGGACAATGTCACCAATCTTTACATTGATCCACTTGTCGTCGACGAATTCCGAGCCTTTGAGAATGCGGGCCTTGGAGTTGTTGAGGGCATTGTCGGCAACCTTGCGGCGGTAGTCTTCGATGAATTCCTTGACGCCAGACACTAGTAACACAACCGTCAAGGGCGCAATCGTGGTGTACTGGTTGGTAGGCGACAGGTTGGGAATCTGCTGCAGGATTGCAGTAAAAAGGAAAAATACGTTGGCAAACTTAGAAAACTGCTCGTACAGAAACTTGGGCAGAAAAGTTGCGATGTTGTATTTCGAGGTCGAGACATGGTTGTCGACATATTTTTGTTCGGCGTTTAAGGGCGGGTTGTTGACGTGGATGATACGCGGACCGAGAGTGGCAGGATCAACCTGCGACTTGCCAAAGCCAAACTTGAAGTTGCCGAGATCAAACTTTTTCTTCCTGGGCTCGGCGGCCGCGGCGGCGCCTGGGCCACCGCTACCACTACGCGGTGTGGTCAACGGCAGGTCCATCTCCGAGTAGCCCTGGCCCATGCCGAGAGCATTTTTCATCTTGCCAACCAGGCCGCCGCCCAGCGTGAGGACGCTATTGCGGTTGTGTGCATCGGCGCGCGGGTCGGTAGGGTCGGTGCCACCGTTGTGATAGTATGAGCCAGTGTCGTTGGGATACATTGAAGTAGCGTCTTCTTCGTCGGCATAAGGCTGATAATCGCTGAGTCCGCCATTGGATGTGGCTCGATGGCGGTTATAATAGGGGTTGCTGGTGCTAGAGTTGATGTTGCTTGAGGGCAGAGACGAGGGCGTGGGCGAGGGCACAGGCATGGATGCTGTACCCATGTCCGAGGAGGCGTACACAGGCGGTCTTCCACCCACAAAGTTGTCGTAGGACTCTGATGGCCGGTCTTTCTGATCTTGGACGTGGATCTGGGGTGGCGGTTGTTGTTGCTGCTGGTGCGGTTCACTAAAGGTATTATTGCTGTTGTACAGTCCTTGTTGAGCAGCGTTTGAGTTTCCGTATGGTGACTGTTCGTTGTCAAAATCAAGCAAAAGATCCTGCTGTTGCTGATACGGCTGGGCAGGCCCGCCAGGCGGACCGCCAGGAGGTCTCCCAGACATGATAATTGGGGGTTATGGGGTATTAGAGAGAGTCTCTCTTTGTGTTTTCTTTTTTTTTTTCTTACACAAAAGTACAGAAAGGAGGGGTGTAATAATCCGAGTACCAATTGGCCAGGAAAAGAAAAGAAGAAAAATACGCAAGTAGTGCTCAGTCAATCAATGCAGAATGAGAGAACCGAGACGAGAAGGGTAAGGAATTACTGAAATGCAATAGAATGGGAGAAGAGACTCGCTGGTCCAAGTCCAAGTCAGGTAAGGATACGAGGGGAGGGAGGGAGGGGGGAATAGTAGGTGAAGGGGTCGGCTATCGATGCATGCAAAGTGAAGCAGAACGAAGCAGAACGACAGCGCAAGCGGAACGAAGTAGAATGATGGCGCAAGCAGAAAGAAGAGTCGACGACAATCAGAGACCGAGAGACGGGCGAACAAATTGAAAGCAATCGATCATCAGTGAAGCAAAAAAAAAAAAAAGCGAGGCAAAGCCAAGAAGAAAAAAAGACAAGGCTCCAATCTCTGTAATGCCTGTCGTTGGTTGGCGTGGCTTGTACCAGCTTAGCGGGCAGCTGGAGAGGGCAGATGGAAGTGAGGGATGAAGCTGCTGCTACTGATATTGTAGTGGTATGGAGCGGTTCGTATCGAAAATTAAAATAAACAAAAGCGCTGATGAACTGGATAGAGAAATGATGGTTGGCGGGTTGGCGGGTTGGCGGGTTGGCGGGTTGACGGGATTGCGCAGTACTGGAGCTTGGCCTACAAAGAGCCAGGAACAAAGAATCGTCAATGAGAATCAAATGGCGTATCAGGACGAAGAACCAGCAATGAGCATCAAATGGCGTATCAGGACGAAGAATTAAATGGCGTATCGTGACGCAGAGCCAGCAACGAGAATCAAATGGCGTATCGGGACAAGGTCACGTCAATCGGTCACGGCGAAAGAATATAGTAGAGATTGTCAGGCGGAACAATCGGTCGGCGGGGTTAGAGGTAGTCTTTTTCCTGTCGGCGCAAATAGAGCCTAGCTCGGTTCGGTTCGAGGGGGGGGTGTGTCGAGAAGAAGTGCAAGTTTTCGGTGGTGATGAAAAACAAGGCAGATTCCAAGAAACGAAAACAAACGACAAAAGAAGATAAAAAATAAATAAAAAATAAAAAAGACAAAGATGAATGCTTCCGAGGTCCACGAAATTCATGGGAAACTCGATGTTCCCGAAGCTACCATAAAGCAATTTGTTTCAATTCGATTCAGGTCGGTTTAGCTGGCGGCTTGTGTTTGGAACTTGGCTTGACTTGGCTTTGGCCTTTGCACGAGACGAGGGTAACTGGACGATAGGTGATGGAACTAATTAGTTGATTTGATTTGATTGATCGTCCCTGTGAGAGGTGAGAGAGGTGGGAGCTTTCGCTGTGGGTCTAGCAGTGGGTAGCACCTGTCAGCACAGCCTATAATGATGGGTTGGCTGCTGTGCTGCAGTGGGCTGTATTGCGTATACTCAATGCCAATGCATGTGTGTGCTCGTGCTGCCAGCTCAAAGAAGGGGATTGTCTCAGGGTCTTACAGCTTGCTGGCAGACTATGCTAAGCATGTTATGATGGGGCAAGGCAAGGTAGAGTCAGAAGCAAGGCCGCAACATACACCACATAAAACAAGAGTCAGGCTCTCTGTAAGAATAGAAGCAAAACTTGGTTCACAATCGCTGCATATAGCTGACTTGTCCAAACAATAAAAGTAAATTCAATGTGTGCAGACGCGTGATGAAAGGAGACCTCCGATAAAACAAACTGGATCTGGCATGGCAGCATTACAGGCCTTGCCAATAGTAGCTCTCAAACGGAGGCGGGCTGCCAAGAGGCCAGAGAGGTACAACTTAGGGGCTCAAGCCCTAACCCTAGTTCCGCCCTTTTGAGGAAAGCTCAGTGCCAGACAAGTACAGGTCCTGAAACCTATGAATGTTTTCTCTTCGTCTGAGCCTGGCAAGTGTCGATGACAACAACAAGTCCTTTCTCCTTTTGGTTTACTTGCTGACTAAGCCCATCTTCATTTTACGCACAAAAAATATAGAGCTCAGAAAAACAACTTTACTCTTGTTCCAGCGGATCGTGGAGCAGCTTATTTCATTAGAACACGCACAATATGTTTGAAAGGAATGGAACTCTAGCTCAGCACCAATCAGCACAGCCTCCCCTCCTTTTGCCTTTTATGTGTTCTCTGGATTGTTCCCTCTTATTTTTTCGTTACATACAATAAGCTGCGCCCCCAGTCAGACGGACGGTAGGGAGGCGGATATGTTTATATTTGGACAGAAGAGAGGAAGCACAAGAGGACTCGCAGGCCGGCTCCGGCTGCCTTGACCCTGCAGAGACGAGCCTAAGCCCCCTCCAACCTTTTTTTGTCGTTCTTTGGCAGTGCTGCTCAATAACGGCATCAACCTGTTTCTTTTACGGATAAACACTTGTACCTACATGATACATACCTACATCCATGTTCTGTACCTACATTCGGCTCTCCTAGGCAGACAAACATTGAAAGCTTGGTTCTCCCAGGTAAAAAACAAACGGCCGGGCAATAACTGAGGTCTAGCCTTTTCGTTTAACACCAACA